>VDFB02168118.1:123434524-123564514 GCA_007258455.2 Sequoia sempervirens | reverse complement strand
CAAAAAAAGTCAACTTAGGATTTTCGTGTTTTTTGGCGAGTGCAAAACGCTACTTTTTTCATGTTGCCACTTTTTGGCCCATAATGATCCTGCACATACCCATTGAGTTTTTTATGATGTTTTCTTTAGTATTTTGTGTGTACTTGTTAACCTTTCAAAATTTTGAGATTGTCCATACATGCATACCTTTCATACTGATCCTAACGACTCATTTAAGTCTTTGTTAAAAAAATGTCTAAGTGTTATTTTGTCAAAGTTTTGGAGTTTCTCATCCCAACATATTGATCAAACTTGTCATCCATGGCATGCCTTTCCTAAAATTCCACTTTTCCCCTCTCAACCTATTTTTTTTATTTTTGGAGTTTTGAAGTTTTGCATTCCTTGGTACCATTCCTTTGGCATTCCTAATCCCCAAAGCCTAAAAGTTTTTCAATAGTCTAATTATTTGTATCTATCAAAATTTTAAATACCCTCTTCCATCTCATTCCTCTTTCACCTCCACTTCCCAAACTTTGATCCCCTACGCTCCACAAAAGTTTAGTCTTCCCTTAATTGAGTACCCATTTCCACCAACCCCTAAAAGTCCAAAACTTCATTAAATTTCTCTATAAAACTTATCAAGGTCAAACTTTTGACCATTTCCTTTACCCAATACTAAGTTAATGATGCACGAAGGTACTCCCCTCTACAACCACTAAAACACAAAATGGAAATCATGGCAAAATCCCATGACTCAACTCAACAGAAAAATATTGTTTTTCTTAATTCAATAACAAACATTACATTACACCAATAAGGGCATGGTTCGGTGGTCAAGTCACTTGGTTGTAGTGACAACCACTAGGGTTCAAACCCTCATTGGGCTAAAGTGCTCACAGGCCTTGTGCCTTTGCTAGGCCATTGTACTTGCGGGTTTGGTAGTTTCTTGTACACGGTTCATAGCTCCAGTCAAAAAATTTACCCCTAATAATATGGTGCATTGCACCTTTAAAAAAAAAAAAAAAACATTACATTACAACTGATGGCCTTCATGGCCGTATCCTTCATAGATTTTCCTACTCCTTTGTTCTATGACCGCAATCTCCTAACCTCCTACCGTTCACATGAGTAATCTCCTACTCGGTTTGTTAGTTCGCCATCACCATTCTATCCCAAGTTCTCTCTCTCTCTCCCTTTTCTCGATTCACCCTCGAGCTCTCAGCTCATTCTTGGACCTCCCTCGTCTGTCCCTCTTCCTCCTCTCCCTATTCTCTCTACCAAATTCAAGTTTATACGACCCTTGGCATTCTGTTATTTCGTTTGGATACTTAGAGAAGATCTTTAGTTAGCATATCATACCACAGACCCGCCACACCTCCTGTAACGATTGTGGGGTAGTGGTTGCCTTTAACTGCCATTCCAAACATGAAACCAAAAAATCACTAATCATTGGCATTTTGTTCATGGGGGTGGCAGTCAACCTGCAACACTGCAAATGGTTCATTCCTTGACTGCAGGATGGTGGTATCCCTGCACTACCGCAATTGGTGACAATAGCCTATCGCAAGGTAGTAGTAACCCTCGTGCTACCGCAACTGTTGACAAATCCCATCACAGGGCAGCGGTTTCCCATGCTACCATAGCCGTTCATTCCAACTAGCACAGGGTAGCAGTGAATGCACTCAATGCCACCATTTGCCGATGAAAATTATTTCCTGTAATTATGTCTTGATGTCGAGGTTCTGTGAAGTTGAGAAATACTAAAGAATAACAAACCAAAACTAAAAATTAAATAAAGAAATTTTTTTGGGTGATGAGGATTACCTGTTTGCCTGGGATGCTCTTGCATTAGACACGCCAAGTAGAAAGATTGTGAGCATAGGCTCACAATGGTGGAGTTGACTGATAGAACTAGCCTTTGAGATTGTGAACAATCTACATCAAACTCCATCACTATATCAAGTGCACCAATTTATCATTTTTTCATCCTCTTCTAGCATCTTTTTGGAACACTCACCATCTTCCTCCAACAACACTCCACTTCATCCTTCCTTCCTCTCATGGACTCCTGTCCACCACAAATCGTCCACCTCTGCCAAACACCCTCTATTCTTTTCTTCTCATTCGTGGAATCCAACCCACTATAGACCGACCACCTCCACCAAAATCTTGCAACATCCTTTACAATTTTTATGCACAAACTTGCAACATATAGACACAAATCTGCATCTACAACATTCTCCATTTTCACTACATGATTTTGTTTTCTAACCATCTCGTCTTCTACCATCTTATCTGAAAACAAATATTATCAATAAATAAATTTACCTTATCTTTGTTCACAACTGCAACTTGTATTTCCTCATCTTTCGCTGCAATATGCATCTTCTCATCTTCACTGGCTGCAACTACATCCTCTATTGCTACAATCACTTCTTCATTTTCTTGCACCTTCATTTTTTCTTCACATACCTCCCTAGGATTTTCTCTTACTTCTCCCTCTGTTGCAATTTCATCATCTACGGCAACATCTGCAATCTCAATTGTATCTTCATTCTTGGTAGCTGCAAGCTTTTCCTTCCACTCATCCTCTATCACCACCATCTTCAACAACAAATATTCTTCAACCTTCGCAACCTTGGTTACAATATCTTCTCTTTCCTCTCGATCCTTTTGCACAAGGACCTCCTCTTCTTTTTCTTCAGTCTGCATACCTACTACAACCATTTCCTTCTTCTCTACATTCTTCAAAGGACTCTCAGCCACTTCTTTCTCACCTATTGCAGCTTTGATGTTACTTTCTTCTTTCATACACTCATTAGAGCATACTGATGCAATTTCCTTAACCACTTCCCCTAGTTTATCCCACAATGGATTCAACATATATTTCTTCCCATCCTTTACTATGCTATAAGTGTTCCTACTGCTATTATGTACAGCCTCCCTATCCCAAATCCAAGGTTATCCCAACAAAACATGAAAAAAATCCATGGGTACTATATCACACACAATTTCGTCCTCATATCTGCCAATATGAAAACTCACAATGCTTTGTTCACTTACCCGAATTCGATAAAATTCTTGCAACCAAGAGACATAGTATGGCTTTAGGTTCCTCATCTGCTTCAAGTTTAGTTTCTCAACCACTTCCAACACAACCACATTATCTCTCTTATCACTATCCACCATTACTTTGCAACATTTTCCACCAGACTTGCATACAATTTTGAACACATTGCTCCTTCGAACGGGTTCTTGTTTCACTTCTTATGGCTTCAAATATTCCTTCTTCATCCACAAAATCTCTTCATATCTCCAAGACATTTTTCCAAACAAGTATGATACACTCTCTATCTGCAACCATCAACAAATTAGAATCAACACTCACTACCTCTGTAGGTTCCCCCTGCAACAAATCCTCACCACTATCCTCTACCCAACAGGACTCTGGAAGATGTACCCTCATGATCTCTTCTACCCACTTCCTCTTAATGGAAGAGATTTAAACACCTTCTACCTAGCCTCATCTCTATTGGAGGATAGTCAACATGATTCCCATGGAACCAATGGCCTCTCAAGGCTTATTCACTCTTTAAAAACTATTCACCCATGGTCCTAGTGGATACTCTCCACACTTAGAATTACTGGCTCTGATACCAATTGATGCACGAGGGTACTCCCCTCTACAACCACTCAAACACAAAACACAAAATGGAACTCACAACACAACCCCATGACTCAAATTAATAGAAAAATATTTATTTTATTAATTCAATAACAAGCATTACATTACAAGTGATGGCCTTCATGGTCGCATCCTTCACAGTTTTTCTACTCCTATGTTCTATGACTACAATCTCCTAACATCCTACCGTTCACACGAGCAATCTCCTACCCAGTTTGTTAGTTCGCCATCACTGTTTTGTCCTGATTTCTCTCTCTCTCCCTATTTTTTCCAAGCTCTTCACCCTTTTCTCAGTTCACCCTGAGCTCTTGGCTCATTTGTTGGGAAAATATGTTTAAATCTTGCAAATACATAAGATACTAATGATACAGTAGAGCGCACGCATGGGGGGGGTTGCAAGGGGGTACCCCCTACAAGGGTCTAGGGGGGCTCATCCCCCTTGGCTAGGGGTCCAAGGGTAGCGCGCCCCTGAAAGCCATATTTTAGGTATATTTTGTTAAAGTAAATATGGACTGTTCATCATTAGGTTTCATATCTAACATTCAATATTTTGTTGGCTTGACTTGCCCTAGAAGACAACCCTATTTTATGAGGGCATTGTATTACAGTTGTGTATTATGATGTATTCTGAGAGTTTGATAGCGGTTGTGTTGCTTTGGATCTCTGAATGGTGATATTCCTATGAGAATCTTGCTCTGCAAGTATATTGTAATCTTTGTGATTTATAAATAATATATTGGGTGACTTTTGGAGTGTGGGGATTTTCTCCCAAAAGAGTTTTCCCCATGTAAATCACTGTGTTATGGTATGCATGATGTTTATGTCTATTTCTGTTTAAATTTTTGTAACTATTAGAGATCTGTAAAAGTTTTTGCATTATTCTCCTCTCAAGATTAGTGTAGGAAACTGTTCCACTACCTAGCTTCCTTACATCATTCTTAGACATCCCTCATCCATCCCTCTTCCTCCTCTCCCTATTCCTTCTGCCAAATTCAAACTTATATGACTGTTGGCATTTCGTTATTCCATTTGGATTCTCAGAGAAGATCTTTGATTAGCATATGATACCACAATCCTGCCACACCTACTGGTAATGACCGAGGGGTAGCGGTTTCCTTTAACTGCCACGCCAAACACGAAACCACAAAACTATTGATTGCTGGCATTTTGTCCGTAGGGTGGCGGTCAATCCACAACATCGCAAATGGTTCATTCCTTGACCGCGAAGTAGCACTATCCCCGCACTACTGCACCCAATGACAATAGCCCATCATGGGGTAGCAGTAACCCTGTGCTATCACAAATGTTGGCATAGCCCACGGGGTAGCGGTTTCTCGCGCTACCACAACCTTTCATTCCAACTAGCGTAGGGTAGCAGTGAAGGCATTCAATGCCACCATTTACCGATGAAAATTAATTCCTGCAATTTTGTCTTGGCGTTGAGGTTCTATGAAGCTAATAAATGCCAAAGAACAACAAACCAAAACAAACCAAAATTGAAAATTAAACCAAAAATTTTTTTTGGGTGTGATGATTGCCTGCTCACTCGGGATGCTCCTGCATCAGTTAAGCCCCATCTTGACTCTCTGATCATGATACCCTGAAAGCATTTTCTTTGTTAGGGTTCCCTTGTCAACTTTCCACCATCTCATATCCCTTATAAGCATGGCTTCCCT
This sequence comes from Sequoia sempervirens, assembly GCA_007258455.2. NCBI lineage: Eukaryota > Viridiplantae > Streptophyta > Pinopsida > Cupressales > Cupressaceae > Sequoia > Sequoia sempervirens. The sequence goes on along the minus strand of VDFB02168118.1, from coordinate 123,559,174 downwards.
ATCACCCCTGATTCCCCAATGCTCTAATTCTTGGCATTTATTATGAGTTATTCCAAACCTTGACAATTCAAAACTCCCACCATTTTCACTATAAAAACCACCTACCCCTCCCAAAAGGCCCAAAATACCATTAATTCACCTCATTGTTCCTTTTAGAGCTTTGGAATATTCCATACTCTTGTCCCATGGTATTGAATAGTAGTGAAGTCTGACATAGGTTGGAAAGCTTGACAATTTCCAAAAGCTCGACATGCTTAAGAAGGAGAAAAGTCAACTAAAAAAGGCCTTCGTTCGAAGGTCAGCAACTATATTTTTTTTATTATCAAGCCTTCATTTGAAGGTCCGCTATTAGGAATATTTAATATTATTTCTTTCACTCGAAGGGACCTTTGAACAAAGGTCCTCGATTAGATGCTTTCACTTTATACCTTAAATTTTTCTCAAAAATTATAGTTTCAAACCTCAATTTGGGCCTTCAAATGCAATGAACTTGACAAGATAATTTGTAAGATCATATTCATCAAAATGAGCTTTTCAACAAGTATAATTTTAATATATTTTGAAATTATTATATTTATTTTCTATATATTACTGAACATAGGTTTTTCACCAAACATCAAGTTCTTTGTTCTACACATGTGGAAAATACTAAAATATAGAAAAATCCAAAAAAAATTGCGCATTAGGTATTGATGTCCCTGTTACAACACAAAAATAATGATTTTGATATGTAAAAAATAAGTTATATGTAACGACATACACCTATGTCCAAATTATAATTACCCTAACTTCAAAAATTAATTAAAAAATATGAAAAATATCCATTCACTAGATATAATGTTACAAATCTATATTTTAAAAGTTATAATTTTATCCTTTCTATAAAAAATTATGTGTTATGACATAAAATCATTTTTAAAAAAATGGCATTAACAATAAAAAATAAGTTATTAAAAGTTATGTAAAAAAAATCATAATTTATTTCTAAAGTTTAAAATGTATATAGAGAGAGATCTAGAGAATTTACACACATATCGTCACAAATCACTAGTTCACATCATCTTTGAATTCTTAACGGTTTAGCTGTTATAGGTGTCCGCAAGTGAAGATTTAGTTAAAAATGTTGATTTCAATGTCCTACTTTTTCCAACAAGTGGGACTCATTATTGTGGTATCACCTGAGGAGAGACTTAATGTTCATCAAATGTGTGAGAATATTAATGCAAACTATATCTTATGGCCTTTTAATGATTAAAGGGAAAATATTTCAAAAATCATAAAGGCCTAAGAAAGCTTGATAATGTTAAATGGGAAAAAATTTAATAGCTATTCAAACATTTTTAGCACCAAATGAGAATGGTGTGATTTTATTTCACCTACTTCATCTACTTGCCATTATCAGAGGCCATCTCCCAATTACCTGCATTTATTTCATCTAGTTTGATTGGCACCCTTAGAATCTATTTTAGAGGGAATGCATATATGTCATCGATTTTGTAATACTTGGCTTGAGGAACAAGCTACATTGATTACATATATTTAAGAATCATTTTATCACTCAAATTTGGTTACCAAAAAAAGGTTCTATAAATGTATGTTCATTTGACATATTAACGGGTTGGGATTTTCTAGAGAGATAAGCATTGTAAAGAGAAACTATGTTGAATGTTATAATTTTTTTAAAGATAATAAAGTCTCCAATTATGTTCCAATATGTATGTTGTATCAAACTGAATCTATAATAATGATATGAATACATGCTTATAAATTTGATTGTCTTTTACACTACATTGCATGTTATTTGAGAGAAGTAAGTTTTCAAGGAAAAAATTATCTACTTGCACATTTATTGTAGAAGTTATTGAATTGATTGATTCTATTAGGGTTTAGGAAAATTGGAGCAATAAACATTCACAATTATATCCAGATTAAATAACCTAGAAATAACAATGAAGAATTACACAAAATAGATCAACACAAAATTTAACGTGGTTCACCCAATATGGGCTACATCCACAGAAACTCGTGAAGCCATCCAATGATTTTATTATCTAGTGCAAAACATATTACAATCTCACAAACACCATGCTGCAACATACATCCTAGCCGCTTATAACAAGCTTTTTGGAACCTTCTATAATTAGTGTTTTACAAGGTCATTTTTCATTTGATGGGTTAACTGGAAAACCTTGATGTGTTAGTAGGAAAAAACCTTGACGTGTCAATGGGAAAAAACCTTGATGTGTCAGCGGGAAAACCTTGATGTGTTAACGAAAAAAATTTGGGCGATGCCTCGAACCCCATTTCTTGTTACGAGTGTACAATATTTGCATGATCAATCACCACATACCAACAATATCCCACTTGGAGACTAATCAAGCTCCACACCAAATAATCTCCCACTTGGAGACTAATCCTGGATGACACCGTTGCACTTGCAACTCCCATTCGATTATAGGTCTGGATGGTTTCTTATGTCCACCATTATCATTTGTGAAGGCCAATGAAAACTGATGAGGAAATTAGTTTCTCCTGTGTAACTCCCTTTGTCAACATATCTGCAAGATTCTCACTTGTGTGAATTTTTTCCAGCTTCAATTGTCCATCCTCCAAAACTGACTAGATGAAGTGGTATCTAAGTTGTATGTGCTTAATTTTTGAATGCAGAGTTGAGTTCTTAGCAAGATGAATGGAACTTTGGCTATCAGTGTACAAAGGGATATCTTCTTGTCATTGTCCCAATTCCTCTAGAAAACATTGTAACCAAATCATCTCCTTGCTAGCTTCCATAGCAGCAATATACTCAATTTTAGTGGTTGAAAGCACAATAAAATTTTCTAGCCTTGAAATCCAACTGATTGCAGTACCTCCTACAATAAAAACATACCATGTGGTACTCCTCCTACTATTAATATCACCCTCTAGATCAAAGTCAACGTATCCTTTTAGAGTAGAATTTGGACCCCTCCAAAACATAGTTTCTTTGAAGTAGTACCTCTCAAATATCGAAGAACCTATTTTATTGCATTCCAATGTTCCATTCATAGATGTTGCATGTGTGATATCTGGCCTTATGCATACCATTGCATACATCAAGATTCCAACTACTGATGCATATGGTATCTTAGACATTTTGTCTTCCTCCTCTTGTGTCTTTGGACACATCTCCTTAGTCAACTTAAAATGACTAGGCAAAGGTGTACTATCTACTTTTGCATTTTGCATGTTAAACCTTTTCAACACCTTCTCTACATACTTACTTTGAGACAAAAATAAAATTATGTTTGTCTTATTCCATGTGATTCCCATACCAAGGATTTGTTTTGCTACACCCAAATCCTTCATAGCAAATGGATTTGCTAATTTCTTCTTAAGTTCATTAATACGTTGCATGTTAAACCTGACAACAAGCATTTCATCAACATAAAGCAATAGGATAATATAGCTACCATTACCCAATTTCCTAAAACAAACACAATAATCAGAATGACATCTTTTGTAACCTTTTTCAGCCATAAAACTATCAAATTTCAAAAACCATTATCAAGGTGCTTGCTTCAGGCCATACAAATTCTTCTTTAACCTACACAAAAATTCCTTCTCACCCTTGACCTCATATTCCTGTGGTTGCTACATGTATATTTTCTCTTCCAAATCCCCATGGAGAAATGTTGTTTTCTCATCTAGCTATTCAAGATGCAAGTCTTCCACAGCCACAAGACTTAGAATAGTTTTAATAGAAGTTATCTTTACAACCGGAGAAAATATTTCATCAAAATCTATACCTTTTTTCTATGCAAATTTTTTTACCACAAGTCTAGCCTTAAATATTTTCTTACCTCCATCTTCTTCCTTCAACCTATAAACCCATTTATTTGGTAATGCTCTTTTACCTGTAGGCAATTAGACTAAGTCCCAAGCTTGATTCTATAGCAAGGAATCCATTTCCTCTTTCATGCCTAGCTCCCACTGCTTTTTGGTATCTACCTACATTGCTTCTTCATAACCTTCAGGTTCACCAGAATCAATTAATAATATAGAATATATGGAGAAAATATTTTTGGAGGTCTAGTCATCCTTGTAGAATTTCTAACACTTGCAAGAGACTATGGGATAACTTCTTGTTGAGCATCAGGTACCACTGGCTTTTTATTTTTTGGAATCTCATCTAGCACCACATATTCCTTTTTGGCCTGTTCATACTTCTTTTCCTATAGTTGATCCTTATACATGACCTTCCCATTGAATATAACATCTATGCTCCTAATTATTTTATGCTTTTCATAATCCCATAACTGATAACCAAATTCATCTATTCCATATCCAATGAAGGTGCATTTTTTAGACTTAGCCTCAAGCATGGTTTTATTTTCAATATCAACATGGACAAAAGCTTCACAACCAAAGGTTTTCATAAACGAATATTTTACCTTTTTAACTATCCATGCCTCCTCTGGAATGTCACCATTCAAAGGATTTGAAGGTCCCTTGTTTATTAAATAAACAATATTATGTACAACATTTTCCCCAAACTGTAAGGGTAGTCTAGCATGCAATCTCATGCTCCACCTACGAATTCCATTGTATGAATAGTAGTTTTCTAATTTTATGCTGCAATACTCGCCTCCATTATCAAATCTGAGACACTTCAACTTTTTTCCTGTCTCATTCTCAACCAAAGCTTTCCACTTTTTAAAAGTTTCAAATACTTCTAATTTTTGTTTTAGGAAATACACCCATGTTTTTCTAGTTGCATCATTAATAAAAGTAACATAATAGCAAGAGCCACCAAGAGAAGATACTTGAGCTGGTCCCCATACATCTGAATGCACAATATCTAATTTCTCACTCTTCTTCTCTTTCCCAAATTTGAGAAATCGGACTCTTTTTTGTTTTCCATAAACACAATTTTCGTAGAACTCCAAGTCAATATGCTTCAAACCTAGTAGCAACTTTTTAGAGTGAAGGATCTTCATCCCTTTCTCACTCATGTGCCCAAGTCTATGATGCCACAATTCTATTTTTGTCCATGTAGTAAGTGCTATAACTATCTCAGTAGCAACTGTTTCTATAGAAGCTAAGGTATAATAAGTATTACCAGTACACAAATACAATGTGTCTACCTTTTCACCTTTAGCTACTACTAATGCACCTTTAGTGACCTTCCAAACTTTGTCTGAAAAGGTAACTACGTAGCCTTCACTACCTAGTTGTCCTACAAAAATTAAATTCCTTTTCAAATTTGGAGCATGCTTTGCCTCCTATAGCAACCATTCATTTCCATTCTACAACTTGATTTTTATTTTTCCTTTTCCAACAATCTGACAAGGTTCATCATCACCCAAATATACCTGTCCAAAATCACCTTGAACATAATCTACAAAATATTTATGTTAGATTTGTGAATAACACAAGCCATAAGATCAAACAATGAACAAAACACCTTCCACCCAAGAGCTCTAAAAAAGAAAGATTTGCTATTTCTCAAAAAGAAAATACTTACAAAATGACTAATTACAAGAGAGAATGAATGCTTTATAAGAGCAACCCTAATGAAAAGGGATTAGATCATGACAAGTGTCAACATCTTGTGTGATGAGATGAATTAATCTAATATTAGCTCCGTAGTTAACATAAATAAAGCATTGAGTAAACTAATAAAGCAAACCTAAGTTTAGCTTAAGTGCATGAGAATTAGAATAATAATTAATTATTCTCTAATACGTGATAACTCTAACACCCCCCCTTAAGTGTAACTTAGGGAGTAGCTAAACAACTCTAAAAACCAATGCATAAAAAGCAAAGAAAGCATGAATGGGGCTCGACAACTAGGCTTGATGAGGTACCTAGTACAACTAAAAGATCTCTAAAAAATAAAGAAATGGAGAAAAACTCATTGGAAAAACTCCACTCCAAAAAGAGATGAAAGAATGTAAAAAAAACATGAAGGAAGGCTTCATGAAGACCCCCCAAGGACAACTTCCTTCACCCCAAGCATCGATCGCAACTGAAGATAGCGAGGTGATGCCAAAGGTTTCGTGAAGATGTCTGCAACCTGCTCCTTTATAGGCATGTACTCCAAGGTGAGAAAACCATCTTGAATCAACTTTTGTATGAAGTGCATGTGGATCTCTACATTCTTAGCACAATGATGCTCCATTGGATTACGAGAGATGTGAATGGAACTCTAATTGTCACACCAAAGAATAGTGGGACTATCAGGAGGAAAATCGAACTCAGTCAAAGACTGTCGAAGCCACAAAACCTCCTAGCTAGCCAAAATTGTTGCACAATATTCAGCCTTTGTGGATGATAATACAATAGTTGATTGCTTCTTGCAAGACCATGTAATAGGATCGAAACCAAGGCATAAAACAAATACAGAAGTGGAATTCCTATCATTGACATCACCAGCCCAATCTGAGTCAGTGAAGCCAATAATCTGAGGATCTCTTGATGCATACATTGAGGTAAACCCACAAAAGTGGTTTACAATTCGAGTGAGGAAGGAAAAGTTGCAAAAAATGACCCCATGCAAAAAAAAGTTGGTTTTTGGAGTTTGAATGAACCCTAGTTCGAGCGAACCAATTAAATGCAAGGTCCCACCATTCCCACCACAAAACACAAAGAAAACATTTTTTGAAAGGCGGTTCGCTCGAATCCCCTTGGTTCGTCCGAACCCCCCTTTTCCCACCTTCTCACCCTCTAGCACCAAAAAGTCCAAAATTTTGTGTTTCAAAGCTCAAGTTGAGGATGAAAATGGAGAATAATTCACAGACCCAACTTGGTGATGGTAGTCCTCGAAACGAGCTATCCAACAAATGTAATTTTAATATGTTTTGGTTTTATTATGTATTTGGTTTTTTAGTTTTATTAAACATAGGTTTTTCACCAAAAATAAAGCTCTTTGTTCTGCACATGTGGAAAAATATCAAATTATCAATTTTTTTTTTTGAAAAATATGAGTGCACTAGATATTGAAGTCCTTGATCCAAAAAAAAAAAGAAGAATTTTGATACATACAAAAAAAGTTATGCATTATACAGTCCGCCTATGTTTGAATTGTAATTGGTTTGACTTTGAAACTTGATTAAGGAAAAAATATTCAATAATACACTATCTAACCAATTGGAAGCACTAGATATCATAGTTACAAATCTAAATTCAAAAAAATTATAATTTTATCCTTCATGAAAAAAAAATTAAGCCTTATACGATGAGCGTCACTCCTTAAAAATGTTGTTTATTGAAAAAAACTAGTTTTCGAAGGAGATGGAAAAAGAAGTGCAATTTGATTCCAAAAATTTTGAAAAAAAAATATTTAGAATCTACAAATAAAATGTGACATCACTAGTTTGCATCATCTTCAAATTCTTCATGGTTTAGCTATTATAGGTGCCCGAAAGTGAAGATTTAGTTAGAAAAAATTATTTCAATGTCCAGTTTGGCCAAAAATTGTAAAAAAGTATTGTGGGATCACCTAGTGAATACTATAATGTGAGGTGCCTTGAATATATCTCAAAATTTGTTTGGAAGCTTTCCAATGACTCTTGTGGATCATGTGAGAATTGAGAGACAAGACCAACCGCAAATGAAAGATCATGACGTGAGTATGTTAGGTACAAAAGACTGCCTATATAATGTAGCATCTATTGAAGGAGTAGTACAAGTGGAAGAGTATACAACACTTGACTAGAATGGTATGGGGGCAGGCTTTCAATCAAACATGCCAAATCTCTAAAGCATGTCAAGAGCATACTTCTGCTGAAAAATGGAAATCCTTTCCGAAGACTAAATAACCTATAAACCAATAAAGTAGTGCAGAAAGTCAAGATTTGTCATCTCAAATTGCTCCTTCAAAGCTCCCTGAACATTCTGGATCATGGAGGATGAACTGCCTATAAGGATCAAATCATTGATATATAACACAAGGATCAAATAACACCCTCTTGTCTCTGAATGTACACCGTGGGATCAAAATGACATCATGTGAAGCCAGAAGAAAGGAGAAGAGTGTCCATCTTCTCATACCAAGCTTGAGGGGCCTGTTTGAGACCATATAGTGAACAACAAAGCTTGCAAACCAGTGAAGAGTCCTCAGTAAAACCATGTGGCTGCTCCATATAAATCTCCTCATGAAGATCACCATGAAGGAAGGTACTCTTCACATCCATCTGAAATACTGACCATCCCTGTGAAGCTATAAGGGAAAGTACAAGGTGAATAGAATTCATCTTAGCCAGGGGAAAAAGTCTCAGAATAATCAATACCTTCGACTTGAGAGAAACCCTTTGTAATAAGATGATCCTTATGCTTATCAATAGAACCATTTGTATCATATTTGGTACGGTACACTGACTTGTACTGAATTGATTTGTGAATAACACAAGCCATTAGATCAAACAATGAACAAAACACCTTCCACCCAAGAGCTCTACGAAAGAAAGATTTGCTATTTCTCAAAAAGAAAATACTTATAAAATATGGAATGAGCTCAGAACCAACTTTCTGATGATATAAATTTTTTGAAAAATGAATTTCATATGCCCAAGATATACCTAATTTTGTAAAACTACCCAATTTGCCTTAATAAATCAAATAGGGGGCTTAAAATTTTGACCCCTAGACATACGGGTGCCCAGTTTCTGGGTTTGAGGGATAAAGCAGAGAATATTATTTAGAATATTCTAAAGAATATTTTGTAATAAATGGTTTTGTGGTATGGTGTATAGATCCATACACTACAAATTCCATATAGCGGTACAAATTTTTTCTGCCTCATAAATCATGCTAAAAAATTGCCTTCAAATTTTTTTCTCAGATTTTCATGAAACAACAATCAATCTTTAGGTTTTTGGCCACTTCGGATGCAATGGAGAGGTCCATTTTGCACCAAAGTGCTCTGAAAATTTTCCCACCTCCAAAAATGCAAAAAAAACATTAAAAATTTCCAGATTTGAACCTATAACCCTAGATGAGAAAAAAACTCAAAAATGGAGAAGGGGTTCGCTAAATCCTTGCTCTAATACCATGTTATATTTGTGAATAACATGAGCCATAAGATCAAACAATGAATAAAACACCTTCCACCCAAGAGCTCTACAAAAGAAAGATTTGTTATTTCTCAAAAAGAAAATACTTACAAAATGAATAATTACAAGAGAGAATGAGTGCTTTATAAGAGAAACCCTAATGAAAAGGGATTAGATCATGACAAGTGTCAACATCTTGTGTGATGAGATGAATTGATCTAATATTAGCTCTGTAGTTAACATAAATAAAGCATTGAGTTAAAGTAATTAATTATTCTCTAATACATGATAACTCTAACAATTTCCTATGGGGTGTGGCATGAAATGAAGCCATTGAATCTATTACCCAAGAATCATTAGCATTATCTGAACACAAAATTAAAGCATCCTATAATTTATCACTTGCAACAATAGCTTCCTTACTCTCATCATGTTGTTTGTCTCCTTGTTTTCCCTTTCGAGACCAACAATCCTTCTTCAAGTGTCCTAGCTTTCCATAGTGCCAACAATCCATTTTTCCTTTGGATTTAGATTTGCCTTTCTTCAACTTCCCTTATGACTTCCCACCATTTGTTAAGATTTTTCCTCTCTTCTTTGTTCTTCCCCTATTCTCTACAGTCAAAGCATTACCTGATGTTGAACTCTCACCAGTTCTTTTTCATTGCATTTCCTTGCTAAGGATTACACCAACAACATCACCAAATTTCAATGTATTTGAACTAGAGATAGAGTTACTTACACCAATTACCAAGCTATTCCATCTTTTTATCAAAGAACATAAAACTAAGAGAGCCCTCATCTCTTCATCAAAATTCACTTTTACATAAATTAACTAATTGGTAAACATATTAAACTCATTTAAATGAACTGTCACACATCCACCTTCAAGAATTTTCAGATTAAACAAACACTTCATGAGAAATACCTTATTTGAGGCTGATGGTTTTTCATATAATTTAGCCAAAGCTTCCGTCAGATTCTCTGTTATCTTTTATTTTATTATATTGAACGCCATATATGGTGCTAGGCACAACCAAATGGTTCCCAATGCCTTTCTATCCATACCATTCTTCGTCAGACATCGTAGCATCTTTCTTTGCTTTTCCTTGTAATGGCCACCATAGATCCTTTTGATACAAATAATCTTCCATCTGCATCTTCCACAATTGATAATTCCAACCATTGAACTTCTCAACCTTGAATTTTCCTTCTTCCATTGCTCTCACTCAAAACTAGAAGTTTCTTGCCAATCGACCGAAATACACATGGCTATGATACTAGTTGTTAGGGTTTAGGCAAATTGGAGCAATAAAAATTAACAATTATATGTAGATTAAATAACTTAGAAATAACAATGAAGAATAACACAAAAGAGATCAACACAAAATTTAATGCGGTTCACCCAATATGGGCTACATCCACAAAAACTCAACCATCCAATGATTTTATTATCTAGTACAAAATAGATTACAATGTCACAAACACCATGTTGCAACATACATCCCAGCCACTCATAACCAGCTTTTTGGAACCTTCTAGAATTAAGGTTTTACAAGGTCATTTTTCATTTGATGTGTTAATTGGAAAAACTTGACATTTCAATGGGAAAAAAACCTTGACGTGTCAAAAGGAAAAAACCTTGACGTGTCAGTGGGAAAACCTTGACATGTTAACGATTTTTTTTTCCAGGGTGTATAGGAGCGAATTTACACCCCTTGTGTAAATTTTTGCATACCCTCACCTTAGAAAGTCAAATCCGAAGGAGAAATTCCACATCACCCATCCAAAATGCATCCACTTGGCATGTGTTTTGTGTGTCGGTGGGGGATTTTCATCAGGGACGTGAGCACGACGCGTGGAAATCTGCATGGCGCACTGCCATCCCTGATAGATTCCTACGTCCAGAGTCCACAGGGACATTACACACCTGATTGAGGTAGAATTGTAATGCCTTTCTATGATCAATCGACTCGGAAAATGACTCCTCTCTTCCATTTTTGCCTTCAAAAGCATTCATTTCATACATCACTTAACTTCTTCACATTCTCAAGCATTTTTCACATTATCTTCACATAATTCCAACAATCTACACAAGTCCATTTGAGCATTGCAACAACTAGAAACTCCATCAACTTCACTTTTGCACGTGTGGTGACACCATAGAATTTGTGAGCTTGGAGTCTTGTGAGACCTCCCTTCATCACCATTGCGACTGTGGTGACTTTGCCAAGTTCGTTGCTTGCATTCTCCCTTCATTGGCCTTGATAGCCTTTGGGTGGAGGTGGTAACACTTCACTCTTTCCTTTGTGATTTGGTAGAGTAACTTTATCTTTTGTAGTGTCCATTGAACTTCTTTCAATCTTCTTTATCATATTTTCTACTTTGTTGCTTTTTGGCTATCCGTGGAGCTGGAAACACTAAAGTGAGGGTTTGATTGAGGTAAACCCCTATATAGCCCCAACATTTTTCCCCTCTTTCTTGTGTGTAGGTGAAAGTACGTGTGGAGCTCATTGGTGAACTGACATTTTAGTGAGTTGGTTTTCATCACCCTAGTTCTCATCTCTTATTTTACTATTTTTGCATTTACTTTATGTACTTTATCATTTTGTCTTTTTTGTTAAAATAATTAGTTAGCTAGACTGTTAAGTAGGTTTTGGTCTTTTTTGCTATACTTTATGTTTTTTGGCCGTATTGATGCCGGTGCTATAGTTTGGACTCCAAAAATTGGATCTAGCCCCAAACAGATTTTTGGGTCTATAGAGTGACATAAGTACTTCATAGTGCTCTTCATTATTGATCCTCATCCCTTTAGAGTGAGGTAAGTTAGGGCAGCCCTCTCCTCTCAGCTCTTCGTGACCTAGATCCTTGACATGGTTGGTCCCCCTCTCTTACATTTTTGGTGAACTCGACGTGAACAACGTCTATCCATTTGCTTGTGCTGAGATTTTTCTCTTGCACCTAGTGGTTGTTGTAACCTTGAGCGTTGTGAAGGTTTATGAGAATCACAACCTAGTCCATGACTTCCAGTATGTTCTTAGGAGAAGTGCACGACATCTACCGATGGAAAAGATGGTCACCTCTAGTTTTTTCACTAGCTTAACTATTGACCGTACCACTAGTTTTCTTACAAGTTATGTTGACAAGATGGGTTTCATGGAAGATACCACTCGTGTGCCTACCCCTCTAACATCCCCTACGGCTTCGTCCATAGATGAGGATGATGTTGTGCATATTCCTAGGAAAAACCTTCTACCATTAGATAATAGATTGCTAGACCTTGTAAATCATTTAGAGAAAGTGCCTAGCATGGCAAGAGATGCTAGGCTTACTAGGGAAGTGAAACATTTGTTAGGGAAGGATCAAATAGGCATAGAATTTCTATGTGGCCTCACTGATCTAACTGAAGCTTATATCCCTTTGTACAGGCCTAGATTGGGTACCACCCGAGGGTAAGTGCTCGATGCTTATGAAATACAAATAGGTGTTTCCATGCCCACTACGTTTGTATGCATGGAAGAAACAAGGCCCTCAATCAATGTCTCCTCTGCTTCTCAAAGGCCTAACACTCTCAAGGTGAGTAGAATACCCCTTGGGCTCAATTTCACCCCTCCTACTGCCTTTGGTGGTGGAGGTTCTAGTGGAATAAGTGGCGGTGGCTTTGGTAACAAAGGTGGCATTGGTGGAGGTGACTTTGGTGGAAGCCATGGTGGTGGTTTTAGTAGTGGAAGTGGCTTCGGTGGAGGCCCTACCAATGGTGGGGGCTCCGGCAGTGGTCACAATGGTGGCTCCGGAGGTGGTTCTAGTGCCGGTGGTTCTGGAGGTTCCACTGGTCCTTTGTCATCTTTTGACCCTATTTTGAACACCCTTCTTCAAAACATGGGTCATATGCAAAACCAGCTAGTGATTCTCTCCTAGGCCCCTACCCAACCTATTTTTCAACCTTTTTTCTGACATAGCCCATTTTCAGTAGCAATCCTAAGTACTCCCTTCCCACAAGAAATGGAGATCCCCAAATTTGAGAAGTATGGCAAAAAAGGGGACCCACAAACACATGTGTCTGCCTTTAATGCCATGTGCATAGACCTCTTCCATCGTGACGCATTGATGGAAAAATTATTTCCTCAATCTCTTAAGGATACAAAGCTCGAGTGGTACTATTCCCCTCTCGACAATTCTATATTTTCATTCAATCAACTTGTAAATCAATTTCTTTGACAGTTCCAAGCTAACATCGGACCAAAGATGACCTTCTTGGATCTCATCTGATGTAAGCAGGGGATAGCGAGAAGATAACTGATTTCATAGCATGATATCAAGCGCTCTTTTCATAGATCTCATACCCGCTACCCAATTATGATCTGCAAAATGTGTTCATAGGTAACTTGTAGAGACCTTGGCAGGAAAAGTTTTCCCTCATGAAATACCCTTCTTTTGTGCATCTGTGTGTTGCGTTACGAGAATATCAATAGATGGTAGTTCAGTTTAGGGGATCCTCTTCGTGCTTCTGTTCAAAAGGAAAATCTATCGTATCAATCTTAGGAAAAGGTAAGGTTGTTGCGAATGTAGTCACCACAACAAATGATAATGACCTTAGACGCAATAGAAAGTTTACAAAGTTAGTGGAATATTATTCTTCCATCTTGCAGAAGTTGTTAAAGGATAAGATCACAACCTTGGAAAACCCCCGACCTCTTAAGGAACCTTATCCTGATTGGTATGATACAAATGCCTTCTATCGGTACCATTGAGTCAACAAACATGATACCGAACGTTGTATGCGCTTGCGTCACGAGATACAAGACTGCATCGATGATGGTACCATCTATCTTGGTGGGATGAAAAAAATGCGAATAAATCAGTGGTGAAATCTAATAGTGAGTTGCAGATATACAAAGACCTATTTCTGTCTCACTCTGCTAACTTAATTATTGACCCCTCTGATTCTTCTATGCACCCTTAGCATACGTTAACATGGTCATGGTTACTCCTTCCCCACAACCTATGATTGGTTCACCAGATGTGACATTCACCTCACAGGATATGCCCTTGAATAACAAGCGTTCTCCCCTCTACATTCCCACTTGTCTCAATGGGAACATTGTGACAAGGGTCTTAGTTGACCCCGCGAGCCGAGTGAATGTTATTACAAAGGAGACATTGTGGCTGAATTCATTACAAAGGGAGGAGTATGAAGAAATAAATTCTACCATTTATATGCACGATGGCCTCTCTCTTAAGCTGTATGGCTCAATAAATCTCTCCTTCCTAGTTGGACCTAGGTTTGTGGACACAACCTTTGATGTTATCCTGGAATCTGATTTGTTCAAGGTGAAGTTAGGCATTCCTTGGATAGCTTCCATGAATAGGATCGCTTATGTCATTCATAAGTGTTTAAAATTCTCCCATGAAGGTGTTGTGCACATCTTGCATGACACCAAATATTAGCCATTGGTGTCCCATGGGGGCTATTCATTGGATCATTTTTGGCTTGCCCCAGTCAATCTGCTTCCCCCAAGAACGAACCTACTTTACCGAAACTATGTGAAGTATAAGATGAAGGTAAAGGACAACTAAAAGTGACCCCTCCAGTAGTGCAACAACAAGCTGCCTCCTCTTCTCAAAGGGAAAGGAGAGGCTTTTCCATCCCCAAGGTGTCTCTCTACTCCTCTTTCTGAAGAAGATTTTTGGATGTCCACTCCTGGATTCCACATGAGAAGTCTAATGGTGCCTGCTTGGTGCAAAGCTAAGATTAGGATATCTGACATTCCTATTGTTCCTCCTAGACCTTGGCACATCCCCATGGGGAAACCTCTATGTCTCGGCCTCCATAATCTCCTACCGCTCCTACTCCTAAAGAAGTGAATGGGAAGAGGCCTATTGCCAAAGTGCTAGAGCCGACTCCCCCCATTGTTTCTAAACCTCTTCCTCTTACTCCCGTTCAGGAGTCTACCCCTCCACCAAAGACAACTATGATGGACACCCCTATGGATGACTAGGATCCATCTATCCCTTCCCATCTCTCGACCTCTAGCTCAAAGAGTCACAAAAATTGCTTTTTGCATGAGAACAAGCGTCGATGAAAGGCTCTGGAAACTGAGCAGGCCGCTTTGCAAAAAAAGGAAGGGGAGTCGACTGCCCCTATTTCAGGGCTTCTTATTGTGTCCTCTCTCCTCCCCTCTACTTTTGTTCAATCGAATTTGGTTTTTCTTTCGGCTCCCGCTGTGAAAATGAATGCACTTGACCCTAAAAAGGTGCAGGTGTTTATCACTCCTTCAGTTGAGCTGCCTCTTTTGATGTCCCTCTCAGACATCCCATCATTCCCAAAACATGTGGACATGCCAAACACCTCGATGGTGTTTGTCACAGTTTTCTCCTCCTCTTTCGTGCCTCTCACCTCGTCTGTGGGGAGTTCACATCCTTCGACGAAGTAGAAAGCAAAGGTTGGCCCTTCTAGCAATGGGGAGTGTAAGAGGAACCCACCTTCTTTAGAGGGTGGTCTTGTTCTAGCTTGTACCGTCCTAGGGATGGATCAAGTTTTGGCTTCCCCTGAGTTCGTCACTACTCCCGAGTCACTTAGTGAGTCCAATAGTGAATCTCAGGCACTATCCTCCCCGCTCGTTGAGGTAATGCATGGAACTCCCATAAAGTGCATGTTTAAATCTATGGACGAGGTCCTGACTTATCAATGATCTTCACAAAGTCGTTGACCATAGCTCAACAAGAGTCGAGTGGAGAAGACCTTGCGGGGCCTCTTTCCTTGGCCCTTGTTATGGGAGGGTTGGAAACTACTCCCCTTAATATTCCACCACTACAGGCTCATCTGCCTTCCCCATATAATGATCTAGATTGGGAAGTAGACGACCTCTTGGTCGATGAGTGTTAGGGAGAGGTGCCTCTTCTTTACCTTTAGATTAGGTGTGTGTTTGTTGTGATGTGTTCCCACGTGCTTGCGTTGTGTGTTCTTGGATGACCCTTGTCACCCTTGTAGGTGCATGGATACAAGAGTGATTATGTGTTGTAAACTTCCTCTATTTATGGCATCATTCTTCCTCTATTATGTGTATTGAATTTTGGAAAATTGGGGACGATGCAAAGCATTGGGGGCATTTAGGCTTCCCTTCCATGTTGACCCAATTTTTTTATTTTTACTTTGTCTTCTCGTACATTCTTCATATGGTCTGATATAGTAGGGGATTGATGACAGTTCATCTATATGTTGGATACTATGGTTGTGTTGTTGATATGTGGTTGTCATTGATGTCAACACTATTAGCATTTGGTGTATCAGAGGCTGTATATGTCGAGGATATTGAGAAAATTGTAAGAGAAAGTATTATAAGTTCCCAGTGGAACTGTGCAAGTCATGAAGGCGTCTTGTTCTTTACATTGAATATTAGATGGTGTGGATTAAAGGGTTTATTGTTGAGTGTTTCTAGATCATCTACTGGAAGTTTTAGAGGTCCGCGTGAAGTTTTGATTGTATTGTGGTCTAACAATGTTTCTATGGTCTCTTTCAGTGTTCCTGAATGAAGATTGTGTGATTCTGTTAATCTTAGTTGTTGCGGATGTTTCTCTGTTGTTTCTTGGTGTTCTCAGATGTCTCTAGAACATTCTCTATCTTTGTGGTATGTCCATATTAATCAGAGAGCTCGTGGTTGAAGATATTTTCTTGTGCATGTTTGGTTTTTCATGTTCCTAGCTGACATGTTGGTGGTAGCGTGTTGTGGATCTTTGTGGTGAAATTAATTAAAGTATTTTTGTGTTGGAGATGTTAATTTGGGTCTCCACTATGTTGTGGCCAACCTTGGTGGATTCACACTACAAATTTATTTATAAATTTGGGCCAACATTGCAAATATGTTTTTATTTTCCTAGTCAACTAAGTTGTGATGAAATCTCATGTAGCGAATATATAAGTGCGATTGTTTCATCGATGAAAGAGGACTTTGTGTGCTCAGTGTGCTCCTATGTGTGTATGTGTGAATATCATTTGATTATAGAGAAGAGTGTGAAGAAGATTGAGCAAAGTGTGAAGAAGGTTTTCTAAGCTTAATTGAAACTGTAATCAAGCTTGTGTAGAAGCTATTTTATCAATTCATACCCTTTGGATTTTCATCATATTTTGTATTGTTGGGAAGTGAGCCCCTTTTGTATTTGAGTAGTGAGCTCTAGGCAGTGTGCCTGAATGCATGTGCATTCCCCTTATTATTTCTCATTATACTTTTAACAAGGTATAATCTTGTGGACTAACATCCACCATGGTATTTCCCCTAACAGGGTTTCCACGTAAAAAATCTTGGTGTTATCTATCTCTCTGATGTGTTGATTGTTTGTGGTTAGTTGCTTATTCATCAGATCTGAGATTAAGTTAAGTTAAGGAAGAAAATTTTAGGTTTATGTGACAATTGATTCACCCCCCCTCTCTTAGTTGTGTGTCCTTATTTTGCCAACAATTGGTAACAGAGCAGGTTCCTCTGAAGAAGTCTAAAAGCTTTAGGTGATCCGAGATGGAAACATTCAAGAAGGACAGTTTGAGATTTGATAATACTAACTACTCATTGTGGAAAGTTAGGATGCAATGTCATCTAAGATGTATTGGTGAAGCTTTCTAGAAGATTACAAAAGATCCATATGTTATTCCTCAGAATGGTCCCTCCACTCTTGATGAGATCACAGATGCTGAAAATAATATTAGGGTTATTGAAGCTTTGGTGAGTGCTCTGATAGATTTGAAGATGGCTAATGCAATAAGATTGCAGACAACTCATGAGATTTGGATGAAGCTGGAAACCTTGTATGAAGGAGATGCACAGGTGAAGATGGCTAAGTTACAAAGTTTGAAAGGCAAGTATGAGAATTTGAAGATGGGTGAAGATGAAAATATCACTTATTTTATGCAGAGAGTAAATGAGATAGTGATGGGTATTAGATGTGCCAGTGGTTCTGTGGATGAGGATGAAATTGTGGCTAAGATACCCAGATCCTTGCCTCCCTCCTACAAAGTGAAAGCTCATGCTATTGAAGAGATCATATCGGTAACAAAGATGACAAGAGACACGCTGGTTGGAAAGCTTGTTGCTTTTGAAATAAGTGAATTTGGTGAATCTACATCGAAGACTAAATCTCCATTCAAGGCTACTATATCTGGAAGTAACAGGCAAAGATATAGTATGGGAGAGTGTTCCAGAAAGATATCCAAGTATGATGAAGAACCGAAACAACTTGAATATAAAGAAAGAGAGGTAGAAGAATTGGAAGCACTGATTGCAAAACAAGAAGGCAGAGGAAAAGGTAAGTATGAAGATGTATTACCTATTAAATGTTTTTATTACAATAAAATAGGTCATTTTGCATCAAGGTGTCCTGAAAGAGTTCCTAGATCTAAGCCTAAAAAGTCTAGATTCCAAAAGAGATGTTACTTTGCTAAAGAAGCAGTGACTAATGATGAGTTTGATAAAGATAATGGAAATGAAGATGAATGGGTTTTAATTGCTACCATTAAAGATAATCCTATGGCTACTGAATATGCTAAAGATGAAAAGGATCTTGCAGCCTGAGTTGAAGAAAAAGATGAGTGGGTCATTGATAGTGGATGCTCATATCATATGACCGGTGATAAAAGTAAATTTATAAGTCTAGAGAAGTATGACGGTGGGGTTGTAAGATTTGGAGATAACAATGCTGGTGTGATTCATGGCAGAGGATCTATTTGTCTTGGTGGTAAGGATAACACTGATGATGCTCTTTATTTTGAAAGCTTGAAGCACAACTTGTTGAGTGTTGGACAAATGGTGGACAAGGGCTATGATTTTCAGTTCAAAAATAGAAGATGCAAGATACGTGGAAGTTCTGGGAATATGATTGCTTCAGGAAAACATACAAAAGGTAATATCTTTCACCTGAATACTACTAGTGGGAGTTGTTTAATTGATCAAGTAGATGAAAGATTGTTGTGGCATAGGAGGTTGTGTCATGTAAATTTTGACAACATTATCAAGATAAGTTCCACTCAAATAGTAAGAGATCTACTTAAGTTAGTGAAGCCTACTAACACAATCTGCAAGGAATGTCAGATGGGTAAACAAACTAGAGTCTCTTTTCGGAGCAAATAGTTTCATTCAAATAATTTGCTAGAGCTACTACATACTGACCTCTGTGGTCCCTCCAAAGTCAGAAGCATTCATGGAGAAAGGTACTTTATGTTGATTATTGACGATTACTCTAGAATGATATGGGTTTCTTTCCTGAGAGAAAAATGTGAAGCATTGGAAAAGTTCAAAAGTTTTAAGGCTATGGCAGAAAATGAGAAAGGTCTGAAAATCAAGTGCCTGAGATCTGACAGGGGTGGTAAGTTCACCTCCAAGGAATTCAACTCTTTTTGTGAAGAGCATGGAATTAAAAGATAGGTATCTGCTCCCTGAACCCCTCAATAGAATGGAGTTGCAGAGAGAAAGAATAGAATAATTTTGGATGCTGCCAAAACAATGATGACGGAAGGAAATGTGTCTCAAATGTACTAGAGTGAAGTGGTAAGCACTTCTGTGTATACTTTGTGTAGACACATAAAAATGTCCTAAGCCTTCGAGTGTCATTTTTCTTCATCCTCGTCCTTCGATAATAATTTTAGTTATTCAATTATGTTTGATTATATTCCTCTATTAATTAAATAATTTTTAATAATTATTTAATTAATTCACTTTCTAATATTTATTCTATCCTGACCGATTAAATAAACTAATCGTGTCACTAATATCTTCCTCTTCTTCAATAGTTAAATAAATTATTATTTATTTAATTATTTTGTCATCTTTCATCTATAGTTAAATAATTACCATTAATTATTTATCTATTCATGGTCCTTTAATTCTTCCATAGTTAAATAATTATTAAAATCATTTAACTATCCCATGCCACCCCTCCTAATTAAATAGTTAATCTAAATTAATTATTTAAGGTCTAATTTCCATCTCTCCATTTAATTAAATTAATTTAATTAAATGCTCCTCTTTTCATTTTTTCAAATAAATAATTTGAATAAATAATTTATTTTCCACTTGTCCATTTCCTCTATTTTCAAATAAATTATTTGAATAAATTATTTATTTTCCACTTGTCCATTTCTTCTATTTTCAAATAAATAATTTGAATAAATTATTTATTTTCCACTTGTCAATTTCCAACATTTTCGAATAAATAATTTAAAATAAATTATTTATGCACCACTTGGTCAAAGATACCCTGTCATAATCCCTTGTCATAACATTCATTTCCTATCATAGCTTGCATGTCCCTGCATGCCTATCCTAGCCTGCATGTCTGTCATGGCCTGCATGTCTTTGCATGTCTTCCTGTCATGATTCCTCCAAGAATAACATATTTTTGGTGCATCAATTCTGGACCATTGATCTTGGAATCCTTCTAGAGGATTAATCTTAGCCGTCCATTTGAATGGTTGTCTATAAAAGCAACCTTTCTCCTCCATTTCACCTTAACAACTATTCTTCTCCAACTTTCTTGCTACCATTTGCAGGTTTTGCACAAGTATTTCAACAAATTTGAGGGCAAAGTTGCATAACAAGAAGAAGGAGAGCAAGAGAAGGAATCAACTACAATATGGGGAGTACTTTATTTTATTTGCTTTCACTTTGAAATCTCAATTTGTTTGTATTCTCTTGTTTAGATGTGGGTTAATAGTTTAGAGGTGTTGGTTGTCACTTTATCTATTCTATTTGATTTTCTAATCCCATCTTACATTTGGTGAACCCGACGTGAATCTTATAATTTTATAGAGAAATTGGTTTGTTTTCTTGTTTGTTTTCATTGTTTTGCATATTACAGCCAAGAATGCATACGAAATCCCGTCATCTTCATTTGAGCACAAAAGGATGGACACATCAAATATTTTAAAAAAATTCTTGGTTTTGTAGGCCTCATTTTCAGCTTTCCGAAACATTAAATGGTTTGAAATTTTGTTAAGATTTGAGAAAGTTATGGCCATTTTACTGATCGTAGCTTTTTAAGATTTAGTTATTAAAATCCGATTTTTCTTTTGTTTATAATACTTTTGTTGTGTAGAATTTTACAAAATGTTTTTTTGGGTTTTGAAGCTCTATGTCTTAGCTTTCCATAGATATCTACAATTTAAAGTTTTGTTTAGTTGTGAGAAAGTTATCACTATTTTTAGTTTGTTGTTTTCATTCAAGTTTTTTTTTTTGGTTTACTAATCTTTTGTTTGTAGCGTGTGGCTTTGGAATGGGGCTCCCAAAACTGCTTCTTTTGGAGCAACAAAAAAATCGAGCTCTTAGTTTTTAGTTTTCTTTAATTCTTTTTTCTTAGTTTAGTCTTTTTATTTTCTAGTTTAATTATTTACTAACTTTTAGTTTGGTTTTTAATCTTTTGTTCTAACTTAATTTTTTTAAAGCTTTCTTGTTGGTCCAAGACGTTTATGAAACTACTAATTTGTGGTTTTGCAGCTCTGTTAGTCGAAGACTCATTTCTTAAACAAGGTGTTTGCGATTTCTAATTTAGGAACACTTCTTTTGGTGCATTAAAATGAACATGTGTTTGATTTTGTCTGACTGTGCTTGAAGGTGGTAGGTGATTATGCTCTCACCTTGTGAAAACTAGGTGATCAGAAAACCAGACCCACCTTATTTTTTGTCACCCTCACGAATTAATAATCAAAGTATCCTCACCCCTTGTGCTTTTGAGCGATCCTGGGTGTAAGAGAAATGGTTATTATTTCTAGAAATGGGCCTGCCTTAAGGGAAAAAGTACTCACCTTAAGGGATGACTCGACCAGTAATAGGCTAAAGCCAAGCCACTTCCAGCCGGGATATAAAATGGGTGCTTGAGGAAAGTTCAAGTACCACGAGTGCAGATGTGTCACATAGACGGAGTAGTACTCCCATAAACCCTATTGAGTGTAACCTCTTTAGGTTGGAGTGCCACCTAATTGGTGATTAATCTCTCGCCCCATGTGTGGCCACTCGAACGGATGCCCTAACTAGACACCTTTTGTTTTAGAGGCCAACCATTTTCAGCCGTTGCTTGGTATAGTGCAGGGTACAGTATCATGCCCAAAGATACTCACTACTGACTCCCTTGAGTAGAGATAGCAGTTCTTGGGAAGTGATGACCCAAGAATCCAAAGTTGGTGTGCCCGAATGACGTTAATGAGCTGTGGAGGGGAGCTAGTGCCACCAAACTTCTAAGCTATCCGCTCTCGAGAAGGAAAGGTGTTTAGCACCAATCCAAGGTATATCGGTGGGCTATATCAAGTATACAAACCCTTGGCCTATTAGTATTGTACTTGTCTCATGTGTGTTTGTGTACACCAAAACATCGTGCTTGTCAAGTGTTTTCTAGATTTTCAAACAATATACAAAATATTCACAAATCTAGACACAAAACCTCAGCCAACTCAGACTTTTCAATAAAACATCAAAACAACAGTCTTAGCCTAGAAGTCTTATGTCAAAACCAAATCATGAAATTGCTCAAATCCCTCATTCCCTGTACACTTTAGCTTGCATCTTACCATAGGGTCATCTTTGCAAATATTTAGCTTCATCCTTAGGCTTCACCATTTGCATTTTCAGTCATAAACTAAAAACTTGGGTCCTCATCTCATTTTGCATATTTTGGATTAGGACAACCTTACCTCACTTTTGCAAAATCTTGACTTTCAAAATTAGGTTATCATTGGACTTAGACGTCATTATCTCCTTTAGTCATTATCCTTTTGTGAGATTCTTTCAACTCAAAAGTCTACTTAGGAAGACTCACTTGTCATTTGTCCTTGTCATTTAGTCCTTCAAACAAGTCCTTTGATATTTCAAAATTGAGACATAGAACAGGCATAGGGTGGTTAGGAAACCTTTTTCCAAATCATTTTAGACCTTTTCATTTGCATACCTTAGATATTCAAATCATTTTAGTCCTCACCTTGCATATCTTTAAAATCCAAAATATTGTCATCATAGTCCTCATTTGGCATCTAGACTTTGCATTGGTCATTTCCTTAACCAACATTTTCACATTAGTCCTCATTGTCACCTTGACATTTGACATCCTTTCTTAACAATTTATCACCTTGCATTGGTCATTTTCTTTAGGAAAACGTCATTATCACCTTGCATTGACATCCTCCAAAAATACGAAACAAAAAAAAATAATGTCATAACTTGTCATCTTAGTCTTCATTGTCCTTTGGCATTATTCATTTTCTCTAGACAACATTGTCATATTTCATCCCTTATTGTCAAAAAATCCAAAAAAATAGTCTTGCATTGTCATCCTTTATAAAAAAAAAAAATCCAAAAATATTGTTCATCCTAGTTGTCATTTTGAACCTAGACCTTGCATTAGTTCCCTCATTAGTCCTCATTTTGCACATTGACCTTTCAATTTTCCTAGTCTACATTGTCACTTTCCTAATCAACATTGTCATCCTAGTCACCTTGGCTTTTGGCATACTTGCATTATCATCTCTTTGCATTGTCATCCTAGTCACCTTGGCTTTTGGCATACTTGCATTATCATCTCTTTGCATTGTCATCCTAGTCACCTTGGTTTTTGGCATACTTGCATTATCATCTCATTGCATTGTCATCCTTTATCACACAAAAAGACAAAAACATAGGCTAGTGTCATCCTTGCATTGTCATTATCTTCATTTGAGCAATTTCCTTGATGGTTGAGACTAGGCTTTAAAGACAGAGAGAACAAATGGAAAAATTTGGACAAGATTTCAATCCCAACATTGATAATAACACTTATGACACGAACCAACATTGGACTTTTTTTGACCCATTTCACAATATGAACATGCAATCTTCCATGAACATGTCATTTTCATCACAAAATCCTTCTGAACCATTCATACAAAGAGACCAAAATGGACGAGCATATGTAGAAGACTTAAAAGCTGCAATAAAAAATCCTGATATAGCCTGCTTTGTAGAAAAATTAGTCTTAAGTGACCCTCAAAGGTATCTATCCATGCTTTTGGACCAAGGGGCTAAGTTACCACGGGGCTTTGACATAAATACTTTGGGACCTCCATCTGTCTACTCTCACCATCAACAGTCACTTAACATAAATCCTGCCATTAATTCACAACAAACATCCACTTATCACCCTTATCCTAACCTTAACAAGGGAAGCCAACTATCCACTAGTCCATTTCAAGTTTCTATGTCATATCCTAGTCCTTCACATAGTATTCCAGTCCAAGTCTCTATGTCATATCCTAGTCCTTCACATACTAGTCTAGTCCAAGTCTCCACAACCTATCCTAGTCCTTCATCCATTAATCCTTTTCAAGTCACCCCCTCACAAGTTGCATTTAGTCATGAAAATTCTATCATTGTCCAAAGTCAAATCCCATTGTCTAAACTTGAGGATACATGTCAAAACGAAAGCCCAAAACATGACCTTATAATGTCACCCTCATGTCAAGAACAAGGTAGACCATCCCATGACCTTATCTTAAATTCCATTCAAGAAGTCATTCAAGACAATCATGACATCCAAAATACACCTACCATTGACAAAGAAGTCCAAATCCATGAAAACCCCATCTTTGACCAAGACCCTACCATTGACCAAGAAATCCAAAATGATCCACTACTTGACCTTTATGCTATTCATGATCAAACACTTGAAGACGACCCTATCCAAACTCCGGGCATATCCATTTTCCAAAATGAGACACTTGCCTCCATGGGACACATAGATGATCTTACTCCAAAACAAGAGTCTTCTATGGACATATTTGCAAATGATCAAGCTATAGCTGAATCTGGTAGAATCTATGACAATGACCATAAAGACGGTTTCAACATCGACTTGGAAGCAACCATAGAATCATCTGAATCTGACATGTCAAAAGATCAAACCAAAGCTATCAGTCAAAAATATGGCCAACATGACAATGAAGCTAAGACACTTTATCAACTAGGGTCATCTATCTTTGTCAGAGCAGGATTTCTTGTAGACAAAAAATATTCCAGGTGACAATGTCCACATACATCATGATGGGTTAGCATCTTGCTTTCAAAATAATAAATACCCCACCGCAAACAGAATCTGTCAGAGCATGCATTATCAAGGCAAAGGACTAGGCATACTCGAGCAAGGCATTCAAGAACCAATACAGCTTCAGGAAAATTACAGACATCAAGGTCTTGGCTATTCCTTAGTTAGTAAATCAAACAATGTCAGTGGTACCTCCTCGATATTGGGGGCAACCTTGTTAGATACAAACATCAAAATAGAGTCCATGAGAAATCCTTGTCATAAGATTGTTGCCAACACCCCATCCACCCACACCATAAATCATCATTCTCAACATCTTAAACCTTCCCTTTGGAACCAACAAAAACAAAAGTCTTACAAAGTCAAAAATCAAATGTCAAAGGCCATCGAATCAGACAAAAAGACTAGTGGACAAATGAAATTAAAATGGATCCCAAAGAAAAGCGGATCAAGCAAAGAAAATATGTCAAAAGAAAAATTTAATCAAAATATGGAGCCACAAGACAAGAGGACTCCCACATATCATAAATGTCCACCTCCTTCAAAATGGCCATCAAACAAGGCATCTAAAGGTGTTGGTTCCAAATTCTATACCTCCAAAATCTATCATCCATCATACCAAGTTTGGAAAATAAAAAGTGATTCTTCCAAACATCCAAACAAACTTTCCATGTCTACTATCATCCGTCATAATCCTACATCTCACCTAAAGTCCAAAAATCCCATGTCACAAATCCATCGCATCATGGCAACAACTCTTTATCATAAGGACTCTCATGGCACTCTATCACGATGTGCGTATTTTGATAAGGCCAACTCTAGTATTGAAAAGGATCATGACGACACCAATCAATTGTATGCAAGTGCTATCATTCTAACAAGGCAGCTACTTCAGAAAGGACATTATTAATAATCAAGATTTCTGGATAAAACTGTGTGCGATTTTTTCAATCAACGTTTCGGATCATACTCCATGATCCATCATCAGGATGATTAGCAGATAGAGAGAGACATGAAGAATAGATAGTAGACTTGGATAGAAATAGAGGAAAGGGTGGAGAGGGAAGGTTGAAAGGCACGTGAGCCAAAAAGATGAGAAAGACAAGGGGAGGAGAAAAATGATTGGAGAAATTGCAAAGAAGAAAATTAATGAGAGAACCTAAAAAACACAAAACTAATTCAGCAAAAGGACATGAGAAATTCATAAATGAGAGGGAAAAATTCAAAAGAGAACACTAGGGTAATAATAGAAATCAAAGTGAACATTTCAATTGTTCACTTTGATTTCTATTATTACCCTAGTGTTCTCTTTTGAATTTTTCCCTCTCATTTATGAATTTCTCATGTCCTTTTGCTGAATTAGTTTTGTGTTTTTTAGGTTTCTTCTTCTTTGCAATTTCTCCAATCATTTTTCTCCTCCCCTTGTCTTTCTCATCTTTTTGGCTCACGTGCCTTTCAACCTTCCCTCTCCACCCTTTCCTCTATTTCTATCCAAGTCTACTATCTATTCTTCATGTCTCTCTCTATCTGCTAATCATCCTGATGATGGATCATGGAGTATGATCCGAAACGTTGATTGAAAAAATCGCACACAGTTTTATCCAGAAATCTTGATTATTAATGATCATGGACTGTGGAAACAAAATGTTATTAAAGGACATTATTGGCATATCATGGCACCAGTCTCTACATCGGCACCGTCAGCAACTTCAAGACAATTTGTGGTTAGTTAAGGCATCAAGGTCATCCTAAAATATAAAAAATACAAAAAAAATTAAAAATAAAAAAATTGTCACTATGATGAAAACTTGGCAAATAGGCTTTTGGTGACACAAAAAAAAAAAAAGAAAAAAAAAAGGTCAAGAAAATAGTAAAGAGAAAATTTTTGTCCAATGGTGAAAACCTGACAAACAGGCGCCTTGGATAAGTACCATGATGAAAACTTGGCAAACAAGCGTCATGTGTAAAATAAATCATCTATGTGGACTTTTACACTTGGGGGCAAGTCGTCTCATCTCCTCTGCCTTCCTCTTAACATTGGCATCCATCCATTACATCCATAACATTTCCGTCCATTTTCTCACCTACCTTGTTCTTGACATAAAATTGGCACACATAAATCATGTTTTGGGGAAAACTCTTGACATGTCTATCCTTTGGTCACAAACTATGCATGCAACATCATGTCATTGTCATTATAACCTCATTATCCCTATGTGACACAGTCCTTGAAGATCATATGCCAATTCCTCTAGTCACATGTCTCCTACCAAGGCCATCTATTAGTCTTTCATGTTTATCATCTATCTTGGTTTCCCTTGTCAATTGTCTAAGGATACTTCATCATCCCTTTTAGTTCTAACCAAGTCATTCCAAATGCAATGAGTTTCATCCATACGAGCACATTATCCAAAAAATTACTTGAATTTGTTCTTGGCCCGGCTGGAAACCTTGATACTTTCGTCACATTATCGTCGTCCTCATGTTGTTTTGGGATGCGTCCTTCCCACGTCAAACAACGTTGTCATCACCTATCAATTGGTATTCAGCTTGACTAGGGGCACAATCATGTTTGTCCTTGGATTCTCATGTGTAGGAATCAATCGCATGCATTTGTAGTGATCCTCTTAAACCATTCAAAAAGACCTAAAAATTAGAAAATGTCCTAAAAAAAGACTTAAAAATTGAAAAATGTCCTAAAAAAGACTTAAAAATCATAAAAATGTCTTGAAAAGAGACCTAAAAATTGAAAAATGTCTTGAAAAAAGACTTAAAAATCATAAAAATGTCCTGAAAAGAGACCTAAAAATTGAAAAATGTCTTGAAGAAAACACAAACTTCCAAAACGGAATCATGTCAGTCAACACAGTCACATCAATTCAAGTCTTGATTAGTCTTTGTCATTGTCGAACTACGTTGTCTCTGCGCATTTTCACGTAGGCAAGGCTCATCTTCTAGCCCCTGAGACATTAGGTCAGTCCTATTAGGTTAATCAAAATAAATCATGGCTTAATCTTTCGTCAACAAGACAAAGTCTTTGGTTGTATTGAACTACGAGGTCTCTAAGTGCATGACGTAGGCAAGGCCATTTGTCGATGGGCCCCCGAGGCCACACTAGGTCAGTCCATTAGGGTTCATTGCACAATTTTTGCACACATGTGAAACAGTCTTTAAACTTGAATGAACAATCTACCCAAGTGAACTTCGACAATCTGTCAACAGAACATAACAATCATCTTGGCATATCAAAATTGGTCAATCTCAGTCAAACTTAGTCAAGCTAGTCAAATATTGCTTACTCTTCAGATGTGTCCTTCTAAAGGGTAGCCTGTCATTTAATCATTCCCTAGGATGTGTCTTTCCTAGGCATCGTCATCGTCATCCGACATTTTGAGCAATCCTCTTGACATTTAAGAACCACTCCTCTTGACATCAATGTTCTTTCAGATGTGTCCTTCTAAAGAACAACCCCCATCATTTATGCCTTAGGATGTGTCCTTCCTAGGCATCGTCACTGTCACCTGGAATTTTGAGGGATCCTCTCGACTTTTGGGGGTTTCTCCTCTTGACATCAACATTATTCAGGATGTGTCCTTCCTAAATTTGGCAATCTTCGACACTCGTCATCTTGGCATCGTCAAAACCTGGACACCCTGGCATCTCGACATTAAACTAGACATCTTGACATTAAAACACTTGGCACTTGTCTATTGATTTTTCATCATGTTACTAGTTTTTCAGTGAGATCTCAACAACAGGATTTAGAGAAGCAGTGACGTATCATGAGGTTTGTTTTGTCTTTTGACACTCATGTTACTAGTTTCTCAGTGATGTTCTGACTCCGGGATTTAGAAAAGCAGTGATGTATCATGATGATGGATTTGGCTTTATTTGGTCCTTTTTGGTAATCATGTTGCTAGTTTCTCGAGGATATCCTAGAAATAGGATTTAGAGAAGCAACGACGTTTCATGATTTGTCTTTCTTGTCTTTTTCTACTTGCGGTTGGTTATGGCAAAAAGACTGGGGCAAATGTGCCTTTTTGTATGAGTCATGATCATCCTTGTCTGCGACTGCTTATCTCACATGATGGTACAACCTTGCAGACCTTGGTCTATGTCATATCATGGTGTTTGTTGGCCATTACAATAATCTGCCCAATGATGATAAATATAAAAATGTAAGTATGAAAGTTGGTTCCCCTATCTTTTTTTTTCATCTAGCTTTCCATCTTCATCCTCCCTTCTCTTCCACGCTAATATCCATCCCCTTCCAAGCTAACATTTCTTTTGTCTTTCATCCTCTAGTCTTCTCATCAATTTCGAGAGCACACCCGTGTTCTTGGAACTTCGTCTGTTCTCGAGGGGGCATACCGTAACCCTCCTCATCATTCTTCCTCATCTTATTTTGCATTGGGGCATGACTTTGACTTTTTTTCTTTGTCACAATGCGACAGGCTGCATTATGACAAAGAGGGGCAAAAGTAGAGACATAAAAATGTCCTAAGCCTTTGAGTGTCATTTTTCTTCATCCTCATCCGATAATAATTTTAGTTATTCAATTATGTTTGATTATATTCCTCTATTAATTAAATAATTTTTAATAATTATTTAATTAATTCACTTTCTAATATTTATTCTATCCTGACCGATTAAATAAACTAATCGTGTCACTAATTTCTTCCTCTTCTTCAATAGTTAAATAAATTATTATTTATTTAATTATTTTGTCATCTTTTCATCTATAGTTAAATAATTACCATTAATTATTTATCTATTCATGGTCCTTTAATTCTTCCATAGTTAAATAATTATTAAAATCATTTAACTATCCCATGCCACCTCTCCCAATTAAATAGTTAATCTAAATTAATTATTTAAGGTCTAATTTCATCTCTCCATTTAATTAAATTAACAAATTTAATTAAATGCTCCTCTTTATTTTTCAAATAAATAATTTGAATAAATTATTTATTTTCCACTTGTCCATTTCCTCTATTTTCAAATAAATAATTTGAATAAATAATTTATTTTCCACTTGTCCATTTCTTCTATTTTCAATAAATAATTTGAATAATTATTTCTTTTCCAATCAATTTCAACATTTTTGATAAATAATTTAAAATAAATTATTTACTTTGGTCAAAGATACCCTGTCATAATCCCTATCATAACATTCATTTCTTGTCATAGCTTGCATGTCCCTGCATGTCCTTGCATGCCTATCCTAGCCTGCATGTCTGTCATGGCCTGCATGTCTTTGCATGTCTTCCTGTCATGATTCCTCCAAGAATAGCATATTCTTGGTGCATCAATTCTGGACCATTGATTTTGGAATCCTTCTAGAGGATTAATCTCAGCCGTCCATTTGAATGGTTTTCTATAAAAGCAACCTTCCTCCTCCATTTTCACCTTAACAACTATTCTTCTCCAACTTTCTTGCTACCATTTGTAGGTCTTGCACAAGTATTTCAACAAATTTTAGGGAAAAGTTGCATAACAAGAAGAAGGAGAGCAAGAGAAGGAATCAACTTATTTTATTTGCTTTCACTTTGAAATCTCTATTTGTTTGTATTCTCTTGTTTAGATGTGGGTTAATAGTTTAGAAGTGTTGGCTGTCACTTTATCTATTCTATTTGATTTTCTAATCCCATCTTACACTTTGAACCGGATAAATGTTAATGGTAATTCTGGTAAGACCCCTTTTGAGTTATGGTTTGGTTACAAGCCTACTGTTAAATATTTCAAGATCTTTGGAAGCAAGTGTTATATCAAGAGAGATGATGATATAGGCAAGTTTTATGCAAAAAGTGATGAAGGGATTTTCCTAGGTTACTCCACTAAAAGCAAGGCCTACCAGAGCTATAACAAAAGACTGAGAAAGATGGTTGAAAGTGCAAATGTTAGAGTTGATGAGGACTCTGTCAAATCATCCAGATATTGTGGTTATGATTCTGATGAAGACAATACTAGTAAGGGAAGAATTCTCAGACACATAATCTACTTTAGATTATTCCATATGTTCTGGTAAAGCAACCTCAATTTGTTCCAGTGAATCAAGTCAGCCAGGAAACACAAACAAGTGCAAGTGTGGAAGAAAGATCAGAAGAATTAGAAGTTCAAGAATGTCCCAAAACTCCACGGTATGTAAAGCTAAATCATTCTGAAATTCAAATCATAGGAGACAAGAATAAAGGAGTGCAAACTAGAAGAAAGATTGTAGAAGAATATTGTTTGATTTCCAAGATTGAACCTAAAAATGTCACTGAAGCCTATCAAGATGAACACTGGTTGGAAGCCATGAAGGAAGAGCTGACACAGATTGAAAAGAATGACACATGGATACTAGTTCCCAGGCCTAAAGATAAAAATGTGATTGGTACTAAATGGGTGTTTAGGAACAAGCTGAATGAACAAGGTGAAGTGGTCCAAAATAAAGCAAGACTGGTATGTAAAGGGTATTCTCAAATGGTGTTGATTTTGAAGAAACCTTTGCCCCTATTAGAATTGAAGCTGTAAGGTTATTTCTTGCTTATGTTGCATACACAAACTATAAAGTCTATCAAATGGATGTGAAGTCAACATTTCTGAATGGAGAACTAGAAGAAGAAGTATACATTGAACAACCAAATGGATTTCAACTAATTGTATAAGAAGATATGGTTTTTCAATTAAAGAAAGCTCTATATGGACTCAAGCAAGCCCCCAGATCCTAGTATGCTTGATTGGACAAATATTTACTAAAGCTTGGATTCACTAAAGGCACTGTTGATAGCAACTTATACTTCAAATTGGATCATGATAAGGAGTTAATTATAGAAGTTTTTGTTGACGACATCATTTTTGGAGGAGATGACAATCTATGTATGAAGTTTGTTGATGAGATGAAGAATGAATTTGAGATGAGTATGATTGGAGAGATGAAGTTCTTTATGGGATTGCAAGTTACTCAGTTAGACAAGGGGATTTTCATATCTCAGTCCAAATATGTAAGAGAACTGCTGAAGAAGTTTGGAATGGATGACTCAAAACCTATTGGTACTCCCATGGTGACCAGATGTAAGTTGACACAGAATGATGATTCTCCTAAGGTGAATCAAACTAAATACAGGTAAATGATCCGTGGATTGCTCTATTTAACCCAAACTAGACCAGACATTATGAATGCGGTATGTATGGTTGCTAGATTTCAGGCTGATCCAAAAGAGTCTCATGTGACTATTGTGAAGAGAATCTTCAAATATCTGAAAGGAACAGTTGACTTTGGACTTTTGTATCCAAAGGATGATGATCTCACTTTGAGTGCATATACTGATGAATATTGGGCTGGAGATGTAAACGATAAGAAAAGTACTAGTGGTGGTGCTTTCTTCCTAGGGAAGAAGTTGGTGTCCTGGTTGAACAAAAAGTAGAATTCCATTTCTCTATCTACTACTGAAGGAGAATACATTGTTGTTGCAAATAACTGTACTCAAGTGATATGGATGAAACAAATGTTGAAAGATATCAGAGTGGTATATGAAGAACCTATTGCCATATACTGTGACAATTCAAGTGCAATAAACATTTCAAAGAATCTGGTGCTGCATTATAAGACTAAACATATATCAATCAAGTTTCATTTCTTGAGGGAGAAAATGGATGAGAAAGAAGTCAAATTGGAATATGTGCCTACCAAAGAACAAATTGCAGATATATTTACTAGGCCATTGCCGAAGGATAATTTTGAGTATCTCAGAGGAATGATAGGGGTAATTACCCCTCCTGATAAGAACTAAAAGATGCATTTACTTGCATCAATCCATGAGCTACATTGCTATATTCAGATCCAAATTGATGTTTTCATGGCTGCTACTTAGGGGGAGTAGTTAGATGTGCAGGTATGTAGTTCAAAGTGTGTATTTGGAAAGGTCATGGTTACCTTTGCCATTGATGTCAAAGGGGGAGAAGTGCATTGTGAAAAATATTTCTTAGGAGAAGATCCTTGTGGGGAGAAGAGTAGTTAAGAAGAAGAGTTAGTGTGTTGGGTTGATGGTATTTTTCACATCATGTGTTGCCATCAATGACAAAGGGGGAGATTGTTGGATACTATGGTTGTGTTGCTAATATGTGGTTGTCATCGATGTCAACACTATTAGCATTTGGTGTATCAGAGGCTATATATGTCGAGGATATTGAGAAAATTGTAAAAGAAATTATTCTAGGTTCCTAGTGGAATTGTGCAGGTCATGAAGGCGTCTTGTTCTTTACATTGAAGATTAGATGGTGTGGATTAAAGGGTTTATTTTTGAGTGTTTCTAGATCATCTATCGAAAGTTTCAGAGGTTCGTGTGAAGTTTTGATTATATTGTGGTCTGACAGTGTTTCTATGGTCTTTGTCAGTGTTCCTGAATGAAGATTGTGTGATTTTGTTAATCTCAATTGTTGTGGATGTTTCTTTGTTGTTTCTTGGTGTTCTTAGATGTCTCTAGATCATTATATGTCTTTGTGGTACATCCACACTAATCAGAGAGATCGTGGTTGAAGATATTTTCTTGCACATGTTCGGTTTTTCTTGTTCCTGGCCGACATGTTGGTGGTAACATGTTATGGATCTTTGTGGTGAAATTAATTAAAGTATTTTTGTGTTGGAGATGTTAATTTGGTTCTCCACTATGTTGTGGCTGACCTTGATGGATTCACATTAAAAATTTATTTGTAAATTTGGGCCGGCATTGCAAATATGTTTTATTTTCCTGGCTGACTAAGTTGTGATGAAATCTCATATAGCAGATATATAAGTGTGATTGTTTCATTAGTGAAAGATGACTTCATGTGCTTGGTGTGCTCCTATTTGTGTATGTGTGAATATCATTCGATTGCAGAGTAGAGTGTGAAGAAGATTGAGCGAAGTGTGAAGAAAGTTTTCTGAGCTTAATTGGAACTGTAATCAAGCTTGTGCATAAGCTATTTTCTCAGTTCATACCCTTTGTATTTTAATCCTATTATGTATTATTGGGCAGTGAGCCCATTTTGTATTTGATCAATGAGCTATAGGCAGTGTGCCTGAATGCATGTGCATTCCCCTTATTATTTCTCATTATAATTTTAATAGGGTATAATCTTGTGGACTAACATCCACCGTGGTTTTTTCCCTAATAGGGTTTCCACGTAAAAAATCTTGGTGTTCTCTATCTCTCTGATGCGTTGATTGTTTGTGGTTAATTGCTTATTCATCAGATATGAGATTAAGTTAAGTTAAGGAAGAAAAGTTTAAGTTTTTGTGACAACTGATTCACCCCCCTCTCAGTTGTGTCCTCATTTTTCCAACACTATATAGATTACTATACTTGTATATATTTATGAGCAGCTCTGACCCTGAAATATCAGATCACTCCTATGCCCTTTGTTTGTGATGTTATTGTTTCCTTTTAGAATATTGGTTATCTCTCTCTTCTTTGCTTGAGTTGTCCCTCATATGTGAAACAACACCACCACCATGTCAACTTTGATCCTCAGAAAACACATTCGTTGCTAATGAATCTTTTCTCAGAAATTTTTGTAAGTTTTTTCAAAAATTGCATTCTCAACTTGGATGCCTAACAGAACGTGTTTCCTTCCTCATGGGTTCACAAAGAAAGAACTTAAATAACTTTCCTTCAAGGAGGGAGCAAATTTTCCCGTGGGAGAAGCTCTAACCTTCCCCTCGCGAGGGGAGAATTTTCTTCCTTTCAAATTCCTTGATGAAGTGAACATCTTTCAAAAGGATTCCTTGATGATGAATTGATTTGAGAAAAAACACTATCTCACTTTCAAACAGCGCATCCCTTGGGTGGACCCCTTTGAAAGCCTTTCAATCTGTTGACTTCCTGCGTAACTTTCTGCTTGTTTGCTTGCGTGGCTGCTTTGTGTTTTTTGACATTTTTTATCTGTAGCTTAACATGTTGCTTTGGGGTGATCCCACAATATTGGTTTACAATTTTTGGCCAAACTGGACACTGAACTAATTTTTTCTAACTAAATCTTCACTTTCAGGCACCTATAGCGGCTAAACCATGAGGAATTTGAAGATGGTGCAAACTAGTGATTTGTGACATTTTGTCTGTAGATTCTGAATATATTTTTTTCAAAATTTTTGGAATCAAATTGCACTTATTTTTCCATCTCCTTCAAAAACTAGTTTTTTTTAGTAAACACCATTTTTAAGGAGTGATGCTCACCGTATACAACATAATTTTTTTCCATGGAGGATAAAATTCTAATTTTTTCAAATTTAGATTTGTAACTATGATATCTAGTGCTTCCAATTGGTTTCATAGCGTTTTATTGAATATTTTATCCTTAATCAAGTTTCCAAGTCAAACCAATTACAATTTAGACATAGGCAGACTGTATACAACATAAAGTTTTTTGTATGTATCAAAATTCAATTTTTTTTTATTGGATCAAGGACTTCAATATCTAGTGCACTCGTATATATATAGTTTTTGATAATCTATTATTTTCCCACATGTGTAGAACATAGAGCTTGAGAAAAACCTATGTTTAATCAAACTAAAAAAACAAATACATAATAAAACCAAAACATATTAAAATTATATTCGTTGGATAGCTCGTTTCGAGGACTACCATCATCCAGTTGGGTCTATGAAGTCTTCTCCATTTTGATCCTCAACTTGAGCTTCGAAGGGAAAATTTTTGGAGTTTTTTGGTGCTAGAGGGGGAGAAGGTGGGAAAAGAGGGGTTCGAGCGAACCAACTAGAGTTTTCTTGAACCAGGGTTCAAACGAACCCCCTTTCCACAAAGCTTTCCTTTTGGTTTTTTCCCGGGAATGGTGGGACCCAACATTTAATGGGTTCAATCGAAGGGGGGTTCTAGCGAACCCCCTTTGGGTTCACTCGAACCATATGTTCATTCGAACCCCCGAAAACCAAATTTTTCTGCATGGGGGAATTTTTTGTAACTTTTCCTTCCTCACTAGAATTATAAACCAATTTTGTGGGTTTACCCTTTGCATATGCACCTGTGAAGCCACTTTCTAGTCTGAATCAATGGATTCCCCTCTCACTAGGCTTCCTTCATGAGAGAGTACTTGGGGGAATTCCTTCTTGTAAGTTTGTGGGCCTGTGTGACGCTTACATCCTGTAGGATTTGTCCATCGTTGGTCTGAGGGCCTTCAATGTACTTTATGCAACTTCATCGTTCTGTGGGGATATGGAGTCCTTTTGTTCAAAACTACTCAGGAGAGAGTACCTGTGGAGTCCTTTCCCTGCCCTACACTTTCAAGTTCGCCAGATCGCGGTTTGCTTCCTCGACAGTTTAGGTATACATCTCTATCTCTTCAATGTACTTTACTAAATGCTCATCGATATTCACACTTGCTAAAGTGGGGGAAAAATGTATAGGAGCGAATTTGCACCCCTTGTGTAAATTCCCCTTTTGCATACCCTCACCTTAGAAAATCAAGTCTGAAGGCAAAATTCCACATCACCCATCTAGAATGCATCCACTTAGTGTGTGTTTTGTGTGTCGATGGGGGAATTTTCATTAGGGACACAAGCGCGATGCGCAAATTTCTACGTGGTGCGCTACCATCCCTGACAGATTCTTACATCTAGAATTCATAGGGACGTTACACACCTGATTGGGGTTGAATTGTAATGCCTCTATGCGACCAACCGACTCAAAAAATGGCTCCTCTCTTCCATTTTGGCCTTCAAAAGCATTCATTTCATACATCACTTAACTTCTTCACATTCTCAAGTATTTTTCATACTATCTTCACACAATTCCAACAATCTACACAAGTCCATTTGAGCATTGTAGCAACTAGAAACTCCATCAACTTTACTTTTGCACGTGTGGTGACACCATAAAAGTTGCAAGCTTGGAGTTTTGTGAGACCTCCCTTCATCACTGTTGAGGTTGTGGTGACTTTTCCAACTTTGTTGATTGCATTCTCCCTTCATTGGCCTTGAAAGCCTTTGGGTGGTGGTGGTAACACTTCATTCCTTCCTTTGTGATTTGATAGAGTAACTTTATCTTTTGTAGTGTTCATTGTACTTCTTTCAATCTTCTTTATCATATTTTCTAGTCCGTTGCTTTTTGGTTGTCCATGGAGGTGGAAACACCAAAGCGGGGGTTTGATTAAGGCAAACCCCTATACAGCCCCAACAATTTTTCCCTCTTGATTGTGTGTAGGTGAAAGTGTGTGTGGAGCTCGCTGGAAAACTAGCATTTTAGTGAGTTGGTTTTCATCACCCTAGTTCTCATCTACTTATCTTACCATTTTCGCATTTACTTTTTGTACTTTATCATTTTGTCTATTTTGTTAAAATCAGTTAGCTAGACAGTTAAGTAGGTTTCTGGTCTTTTCTGATATACTTTATGTTTTTTGACCGTATGAATGCCAACGCATCAAAGAGACGCCAATGCATCATGCTGTCGTCCCAGACCCATGCTATCATCCTCAGACAGAGAGCTGTTTGAGGTACAGTTTAGACTCCATAAACTAGCTCGTCTAGCCTCAAACAGATTTCTAGGTCTACAGATTGATAGAAGTACTTCATAGTGCTCTTCATTCTCGATCCTCATCCCTTTAAAGTGAGGTAAGTTAGGGCAACCCTCCGCTCTCGGCTCTCCATGACTTGGAGCCTTAACGTGGTTGGTCCCCCTCTCTTACACGGGGCAATGCCCCAAACCCCATTTCTTGCTATGAGTGTACAATATTTGTATGATTAGTCACCACATACCAACAATATCCCACTTAGAGACTGACCAGACTCCACACCAAATAGGTTCATCATCAATGAGGGTGATAATCCTTTCTAGACAATGGTTGAGGTGTGCGGTGATTGTGGAGTATTAGTAAGTAGAATCTCATTTTGTAAGTCAATAAATTGGGTTTTATATTGTTGTAAGATTGTAATAAATTGTTATTAAATGGTAGAGATGGAATGTTGATTACATACTATCACATTGGTATAAGTTTCATACTTTGTTATCCCAAGGAGTAGGCATCGATCTTCTTTAGTATCATTATCCATTCATAGAAATATAAAATGAGAAATAACACTTTGGTGTGTTTGTTGGTGTAATTAAATGTCTTGTACCTTGTCTTAGGTCATAATTACACCTTAGTTAAGTTTACTTAGGGACCACATAGGAGGTTGTTGGAGAATTTCCATTTTTGGTGGACTTGACATGTCATTACCTCATCACTTCCACCTTTTGTGGACATATCATGTGATTATCTCTCCGCCTTAAGTGGAGTGATAGCTCTTCATAGTTGTCTCATGTCATAAGATTATGACACTTGTCATAATCTTATGCCCTTCTATGTTCTCACCTTGGCTATATAACCAAAGAGTCTCTCTCATTTGTAATGAATCATAATCATATCATATCAATGACATTGAATATAGTTTATTCTTGTCATATTCTCTCTCTCTTTTGTGCTTTTCATTTGGTCCATAGATCTTGGCATCCATAGCCAATTCTAACATGGTATCAGAGCGGGTTGGGTGCCATTGGAGAGTCTTTTTCTAAAGAGAGATACCAGATCTAAGGAGGCTCCATTTTTGGCTCTTTGTTGCAGGTTCACATCCAAGCTTGCTGGTGCAAATCTGAGCTCACCATTGCGTCTGAAAGGTTCAAGATAGTCAATTTTGCCTTTTGTTTTGTCAAAATCAGACATACGAGGCCAAATCTATGAGGGTTTGAAGCAGAAGTGTGGTTGCTAGATCTAGAAGGTAGCTGCATATTTGGAGCATTTTGGGTCAAATTTTACCCTGCCAATGTGTCTAGAAGGGCCAAAAACCCTAAGATCGACTGTCAAATCGTCCGATTCGGAGCAGTTGCCTGGTGAGGCAAAAAAATTTTGCCCGAGAGCCGTACGACCCTTAGGTCGTCATCATTACAGTTGGTATGAAAAATAAATAATTAAATATTTCTACCGGCATTTTAATTTTTTTTATTTTTTCGGAAAAATTTCAAATTATTTTATAATGTTTCCAAAATTATTGTGAAAGATTTTATTGCAAAAAAAAATTCAAATTTTGTACAGTCTGCGGACTGTACAATCCACAAACGTACCTTGTACCCACAACAGGGTACTGCACTAGCTGCCGCCACCACGTGGCCTACGGCCATACTACCGCGTGCCCCTGTGGGCCCTCCATTTCCAATCGGCTGCTCTATAAAAAAATGGGCGGTGATATTTCAAATCGGCGGGCAGTTTAAATACAATCCAGCAGTCATAAAAATCTGGCTGACATTTATGGAAATCAGCATATAAATCCCGGCCGGCAATACCAACCGACAGGAATATTTTGGAGCATATTCCGACAGAATCTTCTTGATTCTGCCGAAGATTCCTCTGCCACCAAATCTGGAGAATATTCCGTCAGTCAAGAGCATATTCCTTTTTGACGCCCGTGCGCCCGTCAAATTTCACCTACTATTTTGCTGATGTCAGCTTGCATCAGCACGACATCATCATTTTCAAAAAAAAATTGCCCCCTCACCATTTGAGTTTTCATTTTTGCAGTTCAAGTTTGGAGGCTCATAACTTGCTCAATTTGACTCCTTTTTTCGAGCAAATTTTTTTTGATTTGGGCTAATTTTTCATGCTCTACGCATTGGTGCAATCATTTTTTGGTTTTGGTGCCTGGTTTTTCCAGAATTTGCAGATTTGCATAGGTGTTGTTGCTTCATCCTCATTTCGGGAACTTTGGGAGCTCATATCTTGCTCCTACGGTAACATTTTTGAGTGCAATTTTTTTTGAAAGTGCATGATTTTTTGTGTACTTCTCAGTGGTATGATCAGATTGATCTCATTTTGTACCAAAATTTGTACTTGATATTGTGGCCTATTTTGGCATTTGTAAGCACTAAGATCAAGTCTAGCTTGCTATTTTTGGCATCTAGCAACTGTAAACGCACTAAATATAAAGTGCCAAATCAGATATTACTTGGGGGGTTTCTTGATTAAGTGATTTGGGGGGGTAATCTTGCAATGATTGTTTGCATTCTTTTGCTTGGTTTGTGTTCTTGAAATGGGGAGATCTCAAATTGAACCCCTAAATCCACATAATTATGCTACATGGAGAAAATCAGTAATGAACTATCTCATGATGAAAGGTCTAATAGGTCATCTAAAGGACACAATTCAAAAACCTACAGATGCTAAAGAATTGGCAAAGTGGGAGATTGATCGTGAGAAAACACTTGGATGCATATGTTCATTAGTCTCATTTAATTTGCAATTTCATATTGAATCATGTAATACACCTAAAGAGGTATGGGAGACTTTTGAAATTTTTTATGGTAAAACAGATAAGATTAGAGGCTATCAAATTGATAATGATTTGATGAATCTTGATCCTAAAAGTTTTGACCACATCCAAGACTACATCTCCAAAATCAAGCAACTAAGAACACAATTGAAAGAATGCACTGTTGAAAAAGAGGATTTACAATTGATTCTGAATGTGTTATCCAAGCTTGGTCCTGAGTATTTAGTGTTTGTTTCTGGCTTTCATACCCATCGAATTTCTATGGGAGCATCATATGTTGATCCTAAGTTTGATGACTTTGCAAATCTCCTAATTCAAGAGGAAGCTAAGTTAATGAACATGGGTCTAATCAAGTCTTCCAAACCACAAGCATTGGTGGCAAATGAGTCTAAGGTACATAAAGAATCATAAAATCTTGATAAGAAGCAAAAGAAGAAAAAGAACAAGCCACATAAAGAATCACAATCCTCATCATCAAAAGGAGAAACATCAAAGAAGGAGAGGCCTTTTTGTGCATATTGCAAGAAGGATGGACATGAAGAACACCATTGTTATAAGAAGGATATTGATGAGTTGAAAAATCTTCTCAAAAAGAATCACATTGATTTGCCTTCTAGAATGTTTGAATCTTCTTCTCCTTCTACTTCAAAACAGTCTAAAAAGGACAAAGGTCAAACATATATATCAGGATATAAAGAACAAGCTCTTTGTGCTCATTCAAGTCCAGGATTAGGGAGATAGCTTCTAGATTCAAGAGCATCACATCATATGGCATCTTCACATACTATCTTCTCTTCATTTCAGCCTTGTTCTATGTCTCCTATCTTGATGGGAAACAATACCTACATGAGTGTAATAGGGAAGGGATCTATTAGCATTGGGGAGAACACTTTTCAGGATGTCTTGTGTGTTCCTCATTTGACGAACAATCTTCTTTCCATTTATCATATTACACATGGTGGAGATGGGAGAACTGTGGAGTTCACTCCTGATTCTGTTATCATTCGGGACTTGGAGACTAGAGATATCATTGCTACTAGGGTGGTTGATCATTCATCTTGGTTGTATTCCTTTGCACAGTTTGCTTTTGATGGTGACATTGTTCCTTTGACTGTTGATCACATACACCATGATTCAGAGGAGACATTTGGCTTTTTGAACTTGGGAATTCTCACATCAGATCCAATACTTGAGCCATGCATTTCATCTCCTCCATCTACTGTTGTACTTGATGATGCTTGTGTTGCTACAGTTTTGGCTCCTAGTGATTTAGTGCAGCAGGACATACATAGTCTTCCAGATATGACTACTTTGGATAACTTCTTGACAGGTATTTCAGACTTGTTCGTGGAGTCTCATCTTGTAGATTTGGAGGACATCATTGATAGCATTCATCTTCTCTTTGATGAAGATGCACCTTCTTCAGTTGTTGTGAGGGAACACCTTGACCCTCTTGTTCATTCTCTACATGATCATTCTTCACAGTTTGGCGTGAGTGTGGATACTTTTGGACAAAATTTGGAGGAGGCTTCTTTGTCTTTAGAGGGGATATCTTTGTCTTTGTATCATGTTCTACATTCATCTCTACTAGATGTTGGATTGTCATCTTCAGCAGTGTGGCCTAGAACGCCTATTTGGAGTGTGTTAGCCTTCGGCATCAACATGGAGACACTTGAGCATGCTTCAGAGACATCATCATCCATCATCCATCTTCATGACATCTTGCATACATCCTTGGTTTTGTTTCTTCCTAAGGGGAGGAACGTTGTTCGACGAGATTGGATCATCTTCAACATTCAATGTCGAACTTCTACCATCATTGCAGGAGACTCAACATTGAGGGGGGGCTACCTTGTCTCTCTTCTACTTCTCTCTTATGGGGGGCTCCTTGTCTCTTCTACTTCTCTCTTATGAGGGGAGCGAGGAGAACGATCCGGAGGCATTCAAGGAACTCGGCAGCCCCCCAACAGCAGCAGATATCGAGGCAATCATTCATCCACTCTCTCAGCTACTGTTCCACATAGAAGCAGGCGCTGGCCTGCCAGAGGTGCTGCCTCATAAGGAAGCTATTGATCTCCGCGGAGCACAAGAGAATTTGCGCAGCATGGCAAAGCCATCCGAAATTGAATGGGTGCCTTTGCAGGCTGCACTTTCAAAGCTCTAACTCCATTTGCCCTAGAGAGGAAGGCTCTGGTCTGCAGAACCAGAGAGTTTTTGGGTTCTCCGTTCCTTATCCGAAATGCCCCTGTTAGTCGCCAAAAGCTGTTGAAATACTATTCCACTCAGCTCCCTTCGGGTCCCCCTTTTTTTGCATGTTCATGGTGTGCATTCCTCGCTTCGCAACTTTGGCAAGCGGCTCCCCTTTTGGCTCTTGAGATGCTGCGCTGAGCGCCCACGTGTCACGCCTGCGGGGTTTTTCATTTTCTGTTGCTTTATGTTTCCTACGGGTTGCGAAACGGGGCCCACATCTCTATACGTGGCGGTGTTGCGCACTCTTTCCCTAGCAGGAGTAGAGTATGCTGCCGGGCTGCTGATTTCTATTGGCCTTTATTTCCTGCTGGCCCACCGGGCCACGGTCAGCGTTCGCGGCTTTTAAAACAACAGCAGGGACGCGAGCACCACGGGCTGCGAAACGCGGCCACGCGTCTTTCGCCCCCTTTTCATGCGGCCTTTCCCCGTTTTCAAAGTAGCCTCCGTCCCCTGAACACGTGTCACTTCTCCGCAAGCTCCCGGTCAATGGAGAAGGAGTTTTCATTCGGGCCGCGGTTTGCTGCCACGTGCCTTACATCGATTATCAAAGCAAGCTGTGAGATGGCCGAGCGGGATGGTGTCATTGACTGCTGCTCGCCATGGTTCTCTAAGGCGGTGGACGACACTCGTCGCTTCGAAGCCTGGTTGGGACCACTGCCATCATTCCAAAGGGCACGCCTGTAACTAACCAACTGGATGCTGTGCCCTGATTGGCTGCTCTCATAACGGCATTGGGAATATTCTTATCCGGGCATCATTACGGGGGATTGTGGAATCATTCTGTTACAACTCTCCAGGCGGTGGGATTTTGCTCTCCGGCTATATATACTCCCTCTGTTGAGGGAAAATGGTCCAAGATTTTACAGGAAGAATACTGGTTTTAGCAAGAGACGCCAGGCCTCTTTTGCATGTTTATTTGCAAGATACTTTCAGACTGTGCCTATTGTTCGGCCTTTCTGCTTTTTATGTCTTGATTAAACTGTGAACTGTGCTTTTTATTGTCTTAAGCATTTCATTTGAGGAGACTTCTATATATTGAACACAAACTTGCTGGTCTAAATCATGTCTTAATGACTCTTCTTAGCAGTAAGAATGTATGCGATACTGTTTTATGTCAATTGAATGAACTGTTTATGCTATTGCTTTAAGCTTCCGGTGTTTTGGAACATATCAATAACATTCAGGCCCTTGAGTCTATGATTTATCGTGCCTATCAAAAAGCTTTGGCGCATCGCCTTAGATTAATATTTGTTTCATTATATCTGCTTCCTTTTCCCTTTCCAAAAACCATTATATAGAAGAAGCCGGCTTCTTTAAAATCCGGAGGTCACTCAGTTTGGCGCAAAGGGGTCCCCCTTGAACTGAGTTTCCCATAAAGGCACTGTTATCTCGTCAATTTTTGGCGTCAACAGTTTGTCCTTTTTTCTGGCACGCCCGGTGGGACCCAAACTAATGAAATCGTCTTCTAAAAGGGTGTATGAGCCATCGGCCTGTAACTAGATCCCAAACTGCAAGTAACCCAGGTTTACTAGTGCCTCCATCCAGGACAGTCCAGGCCGCAAATCAGTTAGTAACCGTTCCATTCCCACCACCCTTTCCTCTCACCATGTTGCCGGCCGCGAACAGAAATTATGTAGCATGGGATGCTGGGAGTCCCCTTGTAGCTCCGGTAGCACCTGCTGTTTGGGGTGCCATACCGGTTTCGGCCCTGAAAGCTCTTCCCAAATTCGCCGGAGATAACACAAAAACGCCAGCAGAGCATTTGCAGGATGTAGCGGATGTATGCCTAGTACATGGT
This sequence comes from Sequoia sempervirens, assembly GCA_007258455.2. Lineage (NCBI taxonomy): Eukaryota > Viridiplantae > Streptophyta > Pinopsida > Cupressales > Cupressaceae > Sequoia > Sequoia sempervirens. Next base: position 123,514,781 of record VDFB02168118.1, on the reverse strand, counting down.
ATCACGGCGCAGAATGTAGCCCTGAGGCTCCTTGCTGCGTCCTTCAAAGGCAAGGCCCTGGAGTGGTACCGAACACTGACTCCTAATACCATTCGCACTTGGGATGACCTCGGAGATCCATTCTATGAAAGATTTTCAAATGACGGAGATCGTTCTTCGCTATATTATCAGTTATCCGTCATCAAACGAGCACCCCAGGAGGCTCTGACGGACTTCAATGCCCGATTTCACTCGAGTTGGCGGAGGATTCCCGTGACCATCCGCCCTACCCCAGATTTGGCGTTCATGTTCTATCTGAAGTCCATCAATCCCGACATTTCTATGATGATCAAGTCTCTGGGAGGAGCTACTCTACCAGATGCATATGCCACCGCTATCAAAGCAGAAAATCACTTGATAGACTGCGGAAAATTGCCTCCTCGACCTGTTATGCCGATATTTCCTGAGATATCAAACGTGGCACAAGAGGTGGCGTCGACCAGTGCGCCAGCGACTCCCCAGTCAGCGTACTCATATACAGCCGCTCCTGAAAACTTGGCCTCTACATCAAGTTCTCCGAAGAATGAAATGGGCGACCTCAAGGAGATGCTACGGACTATGGCGAATGATATAACAACACTCAAGCGGAATCAAGCAATGCCTCCGCGGCCTGCGTATCAGAACTACCAAGGTGGGCGGCCTACCTATCAGCAGAATCAATATCAGAATGCGCATCGCACTAACTCACCAACGGCGGCTGCCAACCAAATAGTTCCGGTGCCTACGCCACTGGCAGGAGCGTCGCCAAGCTCTAGCAGAGAATTAACCGCGGGACAAAATAATCTTATTGATGACATCAATCCATGGTGCTTCCCTTGCAACGATGCGCATATGCCCCGAAATTGTCCGCGTGGCAACTTACAACAAAGGATAGCAGAGCAACGTAGTCAAGGGATTGCGACAGAGAGCGAAGAATACGGATATGCCCCGGCAATGGAGAACGCGGTCCTTACCGCGCAAATACAAGGAATGTCCCTGGAGCAAGAGTCCGACATTGTTCCTGATCATGCGCTCTTCTCATGGATGGAAGACGAGGAAACGGTGTTTGCGAATGACACGTCCACTGCCGAAACGCCGCGGGTAAAGTCTGACTATAATACACGCTCCAAGAGAAGATTCACCGGTGAGGCCGTGGTTTCACTTTCGGACAATCCGCAGTGCAAGGACGTTTCAGATCAAATTCCTGGTGGCCCGACCGAATCCTTGTCTCCTCAACGGCGGAAGGAAATTATTATAACAAAAGCCAAGGAGCAGAAATCTCCGAGCTCCTCATCTCTTAATGTGGTGGAGCAGTTGAAGAAATCACCTGCTAATATGTCTTTATGGGACATTCTAGCTATCCCGGAGCAGAAGACCATACTCCAAAAAGCGCTTCAGCAACAGATGGACCCAACACTAACCGAGCCTTTGGCCAGTACCGAGGCGGTTTATCAAATGCCACCAACTAAGGTTGTCGCAAACAAAGCGATGGAATCCCATGCGGAAGGCGGAGGTAGGCCAAAACCTCAACCCTTCTTCTTAACTCTCATTATAGGGGAGAAACTATTACACAACGCTATGATTGATTCTGGCGCTAGTACCACGGTTATGCCAAAACTAATAGCCGAAGCCTTGGGACTCAGCTACGAACCTATGAAGAAAGGGGTGATGCAGCTAGATGGAAATAAGGTTGATACTGTGGGTGTCATCAAAGCACTTCCGTTGACTCTATTTGCCTGCCCGAGTATCACGGTCCCGCAAGATACAGTGATCATAGATGTTCCGCCAATGTTTGGTCTTTGCCTTTCTCGAGAGTTTACTTCAAAGGTGGGCGGCTATTTGTCTTTAGATTGGTCACATCTAATACTTAGGACCAAACATGGCGCAAAGATGAAGATAGAATCGGAGGCTCTGCATTCCGAACATGTGGCGAACGAGGCCCTGATTAACTTTGAAGCGGCACATACCTCCATCACCAAGCAAGACATGTACAATGTTGAACTGCTGGAGGAGGAGAAGGTCAACGGAGACCGAAGTGATAGCGAAGACGCTCTGTTGAGTGAACATATAAATAATGATCCCTTCGGAAATTATCATGCTACCGGTTTAGGCACATATGTGATCTATGACGAAGACCAAGTTCTTCCGAAGGTCGTCAAAGAGCCCGACGATGACCAAGCAAGTGAGCTGTGGACATTATATTTTGACGGAGCAAGGAGCAAAGTTGGAGCTGGAGCAGGGATATGTCTAATATCCCCACAGAATGAAAAGTTGCTGAGGGCCTTCCGATTCCAATTTGCTTGTTCAAATAATGAGGCTGAATATGAGGGTCTAGTCCAAGGCCTAAGCCTAGCGGAACGAATGGGTATCAAACAATTGATTGTATTCGGAGATTCAGAACTGGTAGTTAATCAGGTCCGAGGAGTCTCAGCAGCAAAGAATATCCGCATGAGGTCCTATCGGCATCGAATCTGGGACCTTATAGAAAGTTTTGAAGCTTTCAACATCCTGACCATTCCCCGAGCTCAGAATGGCGATGCAGACCGCATGGCAGTAATCGGAGCTCAGTTTGATCCTGTCTCCGACTTGCTTCGGAACAAATATTCAGTACGAGTGCTGGTTAGACCAGCAATACCCGATAATGACCAAAGTTGGCAAGTCTTTGAGAGCGATGAACACATCGCCTCGTTTATTCAAAACTCAGGGGAATTTGCCGATCAACTCCAACCAAAGATCGCTGAGGCCTACGAGGGACAAATTATGCAGCTGAAATCAAATAAGCTTCCGAAAGGATTGGTTACTCTCGAAAATTTTTTTGATTGTAGTGACGCCCGAAATGATAAGAGGAAGTTCGTGGCGGAAAAAGGTGATTATGAGAATCTTCGGGTCTCCGATGACAGGAACCTTCGGGTCGGAAAAGATGTCTCACAGCAAGATAGAGAAAGGCTTATGAATTTCTGTGAGAAATATGGAGTAGTAGCCTGGTCCTACGATGATCTGGAAGGTTATGATCCTGGTATCATTCAACATACTATTGAGCTAACAGAAGGTGCGAAGCCAATCCGACAGAAACAGCGGCCGGTCAACCCTAAAGTTGAAGCCTTGATGGCACAAGAGCTAACCAAGCTCATTGAGTCGCGTATTGTTTTCCCAATTAAACATAGTACTTGGGTATCAAATCTGGTACCAGTCCGAAAGAAGAATGGTGATATACGCTTATGCGTAGATTTCTGAGACCTAAATAAAGCATCTCTGAAGGACCACTATCCCTTGCCTTCTATGGAGTCGATCCTCCAAACTGTCGCGGGATCGGAAATGTTCTCTCTACTGGATGGCTTCTCTGGCTATAACCAGATTCGAGTAAGAGAGGAAGATCAGCACAAGACTACGTTCACCACCAAGTGGGGGACGTTTGCATATGCTAAAATGCCTTTTGGTTTATCTAATGCAGGGGCAACCTTCCAGAGAGCTATGGACGTCGCATTTAGCGAGCTGATCAATAAGATTATCCTAATCTATTTGGATGATCTTACTGTGTTCTCCAAATCTAAAGATGATCATTTCGATCATCTAGAGTTGGTGTTTCAAAAGTGCCAAGAGTTCAGGATTTCCTTAAACCCGAGGAAATGTGTGTTCGGAGTACCTCAGGGTAAGCTGTTAGGACATGTTGTGTCGAAGGAAGGTATTTCAATTGACCCAGAACGAGTAAAGGCTATAAAGGAGCTTCCTCTCCCGGTGAATAAGAAAGGTGTCCAGTCTTTTCTGGGCAAAGTAAATTTCGTCAGTAAATTTATTTCCGATTTTGCGGGAATGATTAGGCCGATCACCCTAATGCTGAAAAAGGATCAAATTTTCAAGTGGACAACGGAGGCGAGGGAGGCATTTGAGAAGGTCAAGGAAGCTATCTCATCAGCCCCAGTGTTGATCAATCCAGATCAACATAAAGATTTTATAATGTATGCTTTCGGTAGCAAGTCAAGTATCGCTACTGTTCTGACTCAAAAGGATAGAGAAGGAAAAGGGGAGCATCCAGTTGCTTTCTATTCCCGAACCTTAAAGGAATATGAAGTGAATTATAACTTCGTTGAAAGACAGGCTTTTGCAATAGTGAAGGGGCTTAAAAAGTTCCGCCATCTAATTTCCTGTAGCAAAGTCCTGGTATATGTCGCACATTCTAGTGTGCGGGAATACATCATGGAGGGAGAAATCACAGAAAAAAGGGCTAATTGGATCACTAAGATCCTGGAATATGACATTGAGGTCAGGCCCACCAGGACTATTAAAGGCAGAGGTCTGTGTGAGTATATGACACAGGAAGTGGAGATACCTGCTAAAGAGGAACAGTCAGAACTTGTCCTAATAAACGGATCGGATCGGAGGATGATTGGCTGAAAGATAGAATTAATTTCATGCGAACCGGAAGGTACCCGCCAGGCCTCTCATCCCAGAAAAGAAGGTATTACCGGCTCCAGAATTGCGGATACACGCTGATAGAAGGAGTCCTTTTCAAGAGAAATTTTAATGGTGTGCTCCTACGGTGTGTTACTTCAGGGGAGGCGCAGAAGATCCTCGACGCATTTCACAATAGCGACGAAGGTGGACATTTCTCCGCTAAAACCACAGCCATCAAGGTCCTGCGGGCTGGATATTACTGGCCCACACTTTTCAATGATTCCTACTCTCTGGTAAAGGCTTGCAAAAAATGTCAGTTATTCTCCGACCGAAGGAAGAATTCAGCGATGCCCCTGAAACCTATCGTGGCGGATGAACCATTTGCTCAATGGGGTTTGGACTTTATCGGAATGATCAACCCGGTTTCCAGTTCGGGACATAAATGGATTTTAACAGCTACAGACTACTTCACAAGGTGGGCTGAAGCTGTTCCCCTTAAAGAGGCAACGGAGGTAGAGATTGTGGATTTCCTCGAGGCTCTGGTGACGAGGTTCGGCCCTCCGAAGACGATCATTTCGGACAATGCTAGAGCATTTGTAGGCACAAAGGTATGTCACTTTGCATTGAAAAATGGCATATTCCTGAAAACATCTTCAAACTACTATCCACAGGGAAATGGCCTAGCTGAGTCAACAAACAAAAGTTTAGTCCGACTTCTCAAAAAAGTGGGCTCAGAACACCAAAGGGAATGGCACAAAAATCTCCGAAAAGCACTCTGGGCCAACCGCATAACACCTAAACAAGTCCTCAAGACTTCGCCCTATGAGCTAGTATATGGGAAAGAAGCGCTGCTACCTATCTCTATGGAAATTCTGGCGATACAGTTGTTGAAATCTCTTGAGATAGAACAAAATGGCGCCATGGAAGTTCGGCTTGCCGAACTATTAGAAGTACAAGAAAAAAGGGAGAATTCCCTAAAGGCCATGACTGGCCGTCAACAGGTGGTCAAACGGTGGTTTGACAAAAGGGCTTCCGACCAAGGCCTAAAAAGTGGAGATTTGGTGCTAAAATACGACAGCAGGGCTGCGAAGCCAGGTCAGCATGGTAAGTTTGATAGCCTATGGGAAGGACCCTTCAAAATCATTCGGTGCATGCAACACAATGCCTTCGAGCTGGAAAATATGGAACAGGAGCCCCTAGGAATCCCGGTTAATGGGATTCACCTTAAATTGTTCCATTAAGCGTCAGGCCCTACCTTGTACAGTTGTAAATAACGCTTTTTCTTTTTCCCTTCCTGTTTTTGGCCTATCGTTTTGCTAAACCAATTGACTTGTTATGTATTCGCTTATCATCGTTGGTAGGTGAAGCACCGGAGTTCTTAAAACACAAAAGTATGCTCATAAACAGAGATAAAACATACAAAATTGGCAAACCCAGAAAAATTGCACGCAGAAGCAAACAGGAGTATAAAATTTCACAACAAAAAGAGGCGTATATTTTTATATACATGTTTCTGAGTTACAAAATGGCATGAAGGCCGATTTTCAAAATATACAAAGTATAAGAGCATATATATATACGTTGGCCTTTTATCAGGCTGATACGGAGCAAGGGGGTAACATCAACAAACACCAGGGCAAGAGGACCATCTATCCGCAGGAGTGGCTAGCAGCAACCGACGCATTCAAGACAGCGTCCGCTTCTTCCTCAGCAACAGGTTCCTCGGCGGCACTGGCAGCATCATGAAGCGCGGCTGTCGTCGGTGGTGGGTACACCAGGTCCCTGAAGTCAGTATACCACTCTACGTCGTAGAATGGTATCACGTTGTAGCTTCTGAACAGGAAGTGAAGAGCCTGGGTAACCCTTTGCTGATGCTGACCACGGGTCTGCAGGCGGAATCCGCTAAGGAATGGTAGCCAAGCCACGACAGCTTCTTCTTCAATATAGCGACGTAAGTCGCTGGCTGATGGCAGGCCAATTCCATATGCAGCGTGCGTGACAACCTCTCCAAGCCCGTTCAGGTACTTCTTCGGGAAGATTTCTTTGACTAGCTTCAATACAAGAGGCCGAGGGACACAAATGTCTAGCATAGACGCCACAAAGTGTGAGCACACATCGGTGTTCACCCGATGCTTATCTTCGTACTCCACACAGTCTTTGCCGAGAACCCACTTAATGGCTACTAAAACCAGCGAGTGCTTGTTCTTCGTCATTCTCTTAAGCCTCCTGGTGGAGATTTCACCTACAAATGCTGTTTGTGATTTGAAGGAGGTCAGGCGAATGGGAGTATCCATCTCTCCTAGGACTTTTCCTAAAATCTGCTAAGTATGCCGAAAGCTGCTTATTACCTAACCTATGAAAAGACTCGCTTAGCAGTATTCTACTTGCCTATCACTTCTCGACGCAAAGTGTATATGTTTGCTATCTACTGGCCTATTTATAGAAAATTGACAAGACATACGCCAGTCCGCCGTAAGCAACGTGATGTATATTGGCTACAATCTCGAGGGCCGAGTCTGCATTTGTTCACGTTTTGAGCTGGCACACGCCTGGTAGCACGGCTCAAGGCATGCTTAATTAAATCAAGTTAATTAATTGAGCTTTAAAAGGGTGGCACTTGCTGATGAAGGGACGTATGGCCGTATGCTATGGTGTCAAATCTCAAGCACATCCCAGAGCCCGAGGCGATATTCGTATCTCTTTCAGGCGGTGATCGTTTGCTTGGCGTAATCATTCCGGCCTGGGATATTAATTACCGGTACATGCTAACACAACGCGAGGAGGCCAGTTGCAAGCTTAATTTCCAAGAAAAATCAGGGCGTATCACACGATATCCTAAAAGTAATGATGAAATCTGGCCACCTCGAAAAAAGCAATCAGCTCATCTTGCACGAGTCGTGGAATTAACGGTACATGCCGAATTAAATGCAAGGGCTCGCGCTTGCCTACCACCTTGAGGGAAGTTGCTATTATTGCATGATAACGCTTATTGTTCCTAAGTCTTTTCCCAAAAAGCTAAGGAGTGCGTGAAGTGTTTTCTGTCTGTATTTCCAGTGCAAGCGTATTCAAAGGCCAGCGAACCTTCAAGTTCTGCCACGAAGAAAGATGGCAGAATCTTCAGCTCAGCCAGCAGAGGAAGGGATTAGCCAGGAACTGTATTCGGCTATTCGTTCTTCTGCCGAGGTCTATGTGTACGATGATGTAGCGTATGCCACTCCTGGTATACCCCAGAAGGTGAGGAGACCCAACACAGAGGAGCTAGAGAAGCCCAAAGAGTGGAATAACCCTAAAAAGGTTGGAGAAAAGTGGGCTAATATCTATGATCCAAAGCTTGCTAGGAACCCTAAGTCTCTTAGAGAGGCGGCTTGTGCAAGATTATCAGCACCAGCGGCGGAGAAGGCAACGGCAGGTAGAGTCTGGTATAGCGGTTTGCCACAATACATGGTCCCATTCGTGCACTATTGCCCGGAGGTGGTCGACGCAGCTGTTCAACGCTATAATCCAAAAACCCACTGCATTGAGGGTCGCAATTTAAGGGTTCATATCAATCAGGAAGCCATCTGGCATATGTTATGCATTCCTGACCCCAGGACAAGAAAGGAGAAAATTGAATATTTCCGCCCAAGCAAGGGGGAAAAGATATGGAAAAGGATGAAAACCGGCTCCGATTTCCTATTAGAGGAGACTAAAAAGAAGGGTATTGTGTCCGCTAAGTCACCAAGCATCCCATTGTTGCACGGTTCATTCCGCGACGACCTTCAGGACCCCATATCCATGCTGGCGTTTGTTTGCGACCGTGATTCTGATGAAAAAATCGAGGCTTTTCAGCTGGGCCCTGCAATACAGTTTTGCAGGCAACATGAATCTTTCTGGTATGATTTTGCCGAGTTCATGGTCGAGGAAATGATACAGCAAATAGAGAATTATCAGGCGGAGACGAAATTCAGATTTCTTTCCTACCTGGTCCACATGTTCCTGCATCAGAATCCGGATTTCTTCACCCGATTTTTCCCACTATCAATTTTTGATGAGCAGAATAAAAGAAAGCCGGTATCTACATGGACACCCTACCTTTCCACAACATATGACTACTATGCCTTCGCGGACTATTTCATAGCCCTGGTCCTGAATGATTTGATCGGAGAGGGTGATATCGTCCGGCTTAACACTGAGCAGACTGGATTTCTGCAAAGCTACATCCCCGCTTGCGACTGGTTCCTGGGCAAGTATTTCACGATCGTTCGAATGAGGGGCTTTATTGACAGGCCTTTCCTGCTCTCGGCTTGCATCACCGATAGAGTGCTTGCGCTAGAGGTTTACCGGCAGGTATGCGTCATTGATTTCATGTTTTGTAGCAGCAAAAGGGTCAAAAAGAAGGGATTGTTCAATTGCCCGAAGAGCTTCAAGTCAATAACGCTTGTCAAAAAGCGATCTCATCAACTACTAGGGGACAAGCTGGCACACTTAGGGCTAGTATTAGTAAACGATAAGTGGGATTACAACCCTTTCAATGACCTACCTGAGCCGCATATGAGAGTTACGCATGTTTCCCGACCATACTGGGAGAAGCGGCGTAATAACCGGACTGATAAAGATGAAGATCTGGTTGAATTGGCACAAATCCCTACGCCGGATACCAGAGGCCCATGGCACAAGTTCTACTTTCCAGTGGCCGTGGCTAGGGACAACATTCCGATAGAGCGCAGTATGCTTAACAAGTTGAAAGTGGACGAGGAATGGAACGATGAAAAAATAAAAGCTTTCTGGAGATACCGCCAAGAAACAGGGCAGATGAAGGCTCCTTATAATAAATTGAAGGACGACCAGGAATTCGAAAGACACTGGGATGAAGGCCATCACAGCCCAACCTCCAGCGCTAACAAGAGCGAAGCAGAGGGTTCCGACGAGCAGGAGGAAGAGAGGGCGATATCTTCGCAGGAAGGTGATGCTCCCGAGCATCCCGCCTATGTCGGCACTAACGTGCGCTTTAATATATCAAGGAGTTCACTTACGCGCACATGGGCCGCTAAACCGGTCAGGCTAGTACCCCAGCAGAAAGATCCGACTGCCGAGGTTAGTGAGAGTCCCCCCGCGAAAAGACAACGCACGGAAAGTGTTATCGGGACAGTTTCACATGAACCGGCCGAAAGGGAAACACCCGCTGCTAGTCAAATGCCAGAGGTTGCGGTCGAGTCCCAAACGATCCAAATGCTACCGCCGACCAGTCAGCAGGTACATTTCGCTCCTTCCTCTCTTGCATCTCATTCTTTCACGTCCGCTCCTGCTCAATTGGCAACTCCTGCCATTCGTCCGAGCCCTCCACCCTCTGTTTCTGGCCCATCTTATTCCGGGGGGTTTGCCCAATATTCGCAAGCCCAACCATTTATAATCACCCCTCCAGGCATGCTAACGCCTACTGCTGCCGCCCAGGCTTTCCTCACCTCGCTATCCGAAGATATTCCTCCCATCGGCCCCCACTCTTTTTCCGAGATGCTTACAGATCCCTTCCCACCACAGCAAACCGAGCCCCAGGCAACGACTCTTTTTCCTCGGCCAACAGGCCTTACGACTGAATCTCCGGTTCAGCCGTTGCAATTATCCAGCCAGGCTGACACCCCCCAGGCTAAGCTATGGAACGTGCCACACTTTTCCCCGCAAACTGTCACCCTCCAGAAGAAGCAAATGCCGGCGCCTATGAAAGTTACCTATCCCTACGCCCTACCTTCCGGTGTTCCCTTCGCAGGTGGGCTGGTTTCATCACCAGCTGAGTTCATTGCACAGATAGATTGTGGGAAGGAGGCTCGCGCAAATAGAATGAGGCGACGAAGGGCAAAGGATGACAATGCCCCCGCCGAACCGAGAGTACAGGCTTCGTATGACGAGGCCCGCCAAGAATTGAAGTTTGCAACTATGTACCCAAGGATAAACAAGCCTCAGGGAGAAATGCAACCAGAGGACTATGATATTTATGCTGTCGGACTGGACATGAAGATGGCCCGGCCACAAGATAAAGTCGAAATCATGGAGGAGACACAACGGGTGGTCACTTCCGATTTCCTAAAGACTGGTCGCCAGTTGAAAAAGAAGGATGAACAGCTCAAGGCAGCCAAGGACAGGGTGAATTTTCTAGAGGCAAAGGAGAAATCCTTAGAGGCGGATATCGCCCGAATGACAGAAAGGGCGCTAACAGCAGAGAATGAAAGGAACAGGCTCCAAGGCGAAATTGCAAAGGCCCGAGTAGCCGACCCAGCCGTATTAAAGGACTTGCAGAATCAAAACCAAGCGGCGCAACAGAGCCTACAATCGATGGAAGAAGAGCTTGAACGCTTCCGCCTTGAGTTCAGACAGAAGCTGGCAGAAAAAGGCGAAGAGATGGAATGCCTACAAGATCAGCATCAGCAGAAGATACAGGAAAAAGAGGCCGAATTCAAAGATTTGAAGAATAGACTGGAGGAGGAGCTCCGAGAAACGAAGGCCAAGCTAGAGGATGAGCTCCGAGAAGCGAAAGCTTCATTAGAAGAGCAATCGGCTAACCACTCTAGAGCTGAACAGAATTGGCAGAAACAAATGAACAACTATGAAGCGTTGTGGACATCTGAGAAGAAGAAGAAGGCAGAATTTGCCGAAGCTCTCATTTCACGAGACGCAGAGATTTCTTCGCTTAAGGCCTCCCTGCTACCAGCCTCTGCCCAACCGGATATCATCCCACTGGTCAGGCAATTGTACATTTCTCACTGGGAGAAAATCAAAGCCTTCTGCCTAAATCTGCAGCCTACCCTCTGGTTCATCGACAGGGCGTTAAAACTCAATCAGGAGGCCCATGACACAATGAAACAGTTCCCGCATTTCATCCTGGAAAAGGTTCCTGAGGTGAGGGACTTGTTAAATAAGCTATACTCGGTCTCAGACGAGATCCTCGCCGGGGCAGGTATTGAAGATAGGGATAACGCAGCTCAGACGGCAAATAGGTTCATTCATTGCCACTCTGCTTTCCAGCGTACTAAGGCAGCAGCGGCTTTTCTAAACAAAGCGCTGGATGGCATTCGAGGGAGTTTCTCTGAGTTAGGCAGGTTGGGATTACCGTCCCCATTTCTTGAGGATGGCACTATTGCCACGGCTGCGCAGATTACCGAGATCATTGAGCAGAAGGAGAACGATCCGGAGGCATTCAAGGAACTCGGCAGCCCCCCAACAGCAGCAGATATCGAGGCAATCATTCATCCACTCTCTCAGCTGCTGTTCCACATAGAAGCAGGCGCTGGCCTGCCAGAGGTGCTGCCTCATAAGGAAGCTATTGATCTCCGCGGAGCACAAGAGAATTTGCGCAGCATGGCAAAGCCATCCGAAATTGAATGGGTGCCTTTGCAGGCTGCACTTTCAAAGCTCTAACTCCATTTGCCCTAGAGAGGAAGGCTCTGGTCTGCAGAACCAGAGAGTTTTTGGGTTCTCCGTTCCTTATCCGAAACGCCCCTGTTAGTCGCCAAAAGCTGTTGAAATACTATTCCACTCAGCTCCCTTCGGGTTCCCCCTTTTTTTGCATGTTCATGGTGTGCATTCCTCGCTTCGCAACTTTGGAAAGCGGCTCCCCTTTTGGCTCTTGAGATGCTGCGCTGAGCGCCCACGTGTCACGCCTGCGGGGTTTTTCATTTTCTGTTGTTTTATGTTTCCTACGGGTTGCGAAACAGGGCCCACATCTCTATACGTGGCGGTGTTGCGCAATCTTTCCCTAGCAGGAGTAGAGTATGCTGCGGCGGGCTGCGAAGGATTTCTATTGGCCTTCTTTATTTCCTGGCGGGGCCCACCCTCGCTCACGTGTCAGCGGTTCGCGGCTTTTAAAACAACAGCAGGGACGAGAGCACCACGGGCTGCGAAACGCGGCCACGCGTCTTTCGCCCCCTTTTCATGCGGCCTTTCCCCATTTTCAAAGTAGCCTCTGTCCCCTGAACACGTGTCACTTCTCCGCAAGCTCCCGGTCACTGGAGAAGGAGTTTTCATTCGGGCCGTGGTTTGCTGCCACGTGCCTTACATCGATTATCAAAGCAAGCTGTGAGATGGCCGAGCGGGATGGTGTCATTGACTACTGCTCGCCATGGTTCTCTAAAGCGGTGGACGACACTCATCGCTTCGAAGCCTGGTTGGGACCACTGCCATCATTCCGTGCAAGGGCACGTACCAGAATTCAACCAACTGGATAAGGCCGCGGCCTCACGCCGTTTCCTCATAACGCATTGGGAATATTCTTATCCGGGCATCATTACGGGGGATTGTGGAATCATTTTGTTACAACTCTCCAGGCGGTGGGATTTTGCTCTCCGGCTATATATACTCCCTCTGTTGAGGGAAAATGGTCCAAGATTTGACAGGAAGAATACTGGTTTTAGCAAGAGATGCCAGGCCTCTTTTGCATGTTTATTTGCAAGATACTTTCAGACTGTGCCTATTGTTCGGCCTTTCTGCTTTTTATGTCTTGATTAAACTGTGAACTGTGCTTTTTATTGTCTTAAGCATTTCATTTGAGGAGACTTCTATATATTGAACACAAAATTACTGGTCTAAATCATGTCTTAATGACTCTTCTTAGCAGTAAGAATGTATGCGATACTGTTTTATGTCAATTGAATGAACTGTTTATGTTATTGCTTTAAGCTTCCGGTGTTTTGGAACATATCAAGAATATCTCGTGCCCTTGAATTGATCGTCGATTAAAAGCGATCACGGATGATGATTTATGACCGTCGAACTATTGCTTTGATTTGCTTTATGGTCCTGAACTGTTTATAAGCATCAGCATCCTGCTGACGTGATAATAAGATCATTGTTAATATTGATCCGCGCGATGATGACGCGCGGATTCTTTGCGCGGACGCGAGCTGATCGAGATATGCGCGCGCGCGCGCGCGCGAGTGCTGATGATGCCTGAGCCATTTGCTGACGCCTTACTGTTCGGATGACTTTGTTCAGGTTTTTATGAAACATATTCTCTTCGGTTTATCCAACTGACGAATTGATCTCGATGATTTCTATTATGACTGATTGTTTCATCTATCCTGAGTCTTTCCCTGATAACATTCTGGATCTTTATTATAGGCTCGCTATGATGAAACCACTAATGTTAATCCATAATGAACTGAATTTAAATTTTTTACTGTAATCTCCTTTTGTATATCTTCAAAAACCCAATAAAAATCAGACTCCAGTTCAACAAGATGTGTGAGATATGCAGATTCAAAAAAATAGTGTAGAAACCATAATTCTACAATAATTCACTTAATTTACCCAATTCTTCTAAAATATGGACTGTATCTTCTTCAATATGTTCTTCAAAAACCCTTTAAAAATTTGCCAAAATCTGAAAGATATGCTCTTCCCAAAATTGCCTCCAAAATTGAGAAAAACCTTGCCTCTATGGTGCCAAGATCATGCTCTGATACCACTTGTTATGAAATAACTTGCACAATAGAAGAATATGATATGAAATATGCTGCAAATACTTGATAATAACTGAGAATAACAAGCCACTGAGGGGGAAAGCCTCCAAATATCTCTAATGAGAACACACTTCACAACTTGATGATGAAATAAGACTCACAACCTCCTATATATACCTATTTATGCCAAGGATATCACCTAGGCCGACTTAGACACACCTATATAAGACTTAGGCCAACCTAAACAACTAAATAAAAATATACTAATGATAATATGACTTAATAGAGAGTTAAGATAGCCACAAGTTGACTATTCATAACCCGATGTACACTAATATTAAGGGTGTAGCACAATCCCAATGATGTATTTTCCACATTTGCTTCCATGTTTCATCCACTTGGCAGCTCATTTATGTTGAGAAACAAGTGTCTCAAACTTACTATTAAGGCTCTCTAAAATCAAGAAAACACTTAGCCAAGGTTTAGTCTTCTACACCACAGTACCATGGAAGTCTAAGCTAGAGTTTGTGATATTACGAGGAGTAGTCGCTACCTGCCACCTCGTAGTAGTTTCATGGGGACTACAATATTGTGGCATTTGGCGGGTTGGCAGTGAGTTGGGTCAAAATCTACTACACCACAGTATCACAGAGGTTTAAGCTAGTGCTAGAAGGTTGGATATAGGTAACTTGCCATCCTATGATAGTAATGTAAGGGAGCCTATGGTATGACGGTAGGTAACCCACCATCCTGTAATAGTCTATGAGGAGTCATCTGGTAGTTCGAGAGGAGTCGTAAACCACAACCTCGTGAAAGTTAGGTGAAGGGGTTTGTGGTGGAGTGGTGTCCTACAATATAGATGTAACCCATGACACCATGATATTCATTTGGATTGGCTGTGGTGGAGTAGTATAGTGTGGTACTATGGTAACTGGTGGTGTGGTGAAGAATTAGTGTAACCCCACGATGGTTTAGGAATGACTCAACATGATTGCAGTTGTGATTATTCAGTGGTGTAGAAGTTGAAATGTCTGGTATGACAGTTTTCTTGTAATGATTGAGAAGTATGCATGTAATGTCGTAGTGCATTGGATCGGTGAAGTGAGAAGAGATTTCATTCAAAGGGGTTATGCTGCTAGATTTTCTCTGAATGGAACACGATGCAAATCTCCATGTAAAGGCTTAGAGCTTGCATTATACTGCAATTGTGTTTCTGGTTAATGAATAATACAATGGATCTATGCTTTTAGAGTGTGGGGTTTTTACCCAAAAGGGTTTTCCCCATGTAAATCTTTGTGTTCATATATTTTATTCCATCTTTATTGTTTAATGATTTTGTTTATTGAATTTGTTTAATGCATGTTGTTGAAACTAGTTGATCTTGCATGATCTAAATTTGCATGAAATTTCCTCTAAGAATTAATGTTGGGAAATAAACTATGTCTTATTCCACTTTATGGCATATTAGTACATGCTTTTGAGGCTATTTGAAGAAACATAGTTTACCAAAGTCACCTACTGATCTCATATGCTCATTTTGAGATGAGCCTTCAATTGGTAACAAAGCTGGTGTTTCTTGTTTTGGGTATTCCTTTTGTAAAGATTTCCTAGTCTAGAAAGCTTGAGGAAATCTAAAGGAATCGACTGAAGATTGATCCTTTGGTGAGTGGAAGTTCTTTCTTTTTTGTTTTAGTTTTAAGAGACAACACACATCTTGAAGGATGGTGAAGATAGAGGAAATGGAGTTGGTTATATTGAAATGATGTGATCTAAAGCTCGTAGTTGACAACGAAATAATCTTGATGCATTGGGGGAAATTTTTTGCTTTGCGGTTGTGTTGTAGAAAAGCTTTCACATTGGGTGTCTATGTGAGAGGTTCCCTGATGATATGGAGAAGCTTAAGTTGTTTTCCAACTATGGAGTAATGTGATTATGTTGGGTGCTTTTTTTCCTGGTATTGGAAGGCATTATTTTTGTTACCCCGATTGCATGTAGGCTATGGAGTTGATCATTGGATGATCTAGAAGCTTCTACAATAGGTTTTCTCCCTCAAATGCATGTGAAAGTTGGTGGTTCTAGAGTTGGCTTGAAATGGGCCTAGATTTTTTGAATTGCATTTTCCTTTTATGGTTTCTTTGTACTTGCATGGATCACATTCATGTTCCTTAGATTTGAGGTTTTTATAGATTTTCATAAAAAATTCTATGGTTATGATCATCTATGATAATCCATTATTCTAGTTTAACTGTTATGGTGTTTTTTGTTTCATACTTTTGAGTCTTCTAGATGTGAAGTGGGTGTGGATGCACATGGGTGTTTTTCAAACATAGTGGTTTTGCAAGTTTTACATGGTCAAGAAAAACTTGTGGTTTTATGGAGTTGAGATTAAGCTATTTTCTAGACCCTAGCTTTTGGGGTGTTACTAGACAATGTATTTGTAGTTTTGCATGCATGCTTCATGCATGGTGTGAGGAAGTGGGATTCTTTCTTTGCATGGGAGTGTTGGTACTTGATTTGCCACTCAAAATTTTTGTGGTGATGCTTGGTGGATTCCTTGACTATGATGCTCAATGTGGACATGATTGGTAAATAAAATCCAAGCTTGATCTGGTGTTTGAGTCATGTTTTCTACACGATTATTCTCTTTGAGATCTTAGTTTTGTAGTTCCCAGTGTGATAGTGGGTTGGCATGTTATATTGATTGGATCTATGGGTTGTGCAATGTTGTGGGTTGTCTTTACCTACATGTTTGTTTTGGGATAACTCAAAAGTGGATTGTCAATATCCATGAGGTTGATTTAGTGTTGATGTAGGCTTGTTTTATGCACTTATCTATGGTCACTTGTGCATTGGTGTAGTTTCTTTGAGATGAGAGGATGGATGATGTTGAGTACCTAGATAGTCGGTTATGGGGAACTGTAACATGTGTATCACGATGTCATGAATAGCTTGGATACACAACTTGGTGTAATTTTTTGATAGTGATGGTATTTTTGCTTGGTTTTTAGATCTTGGTGCCACTTGGTATTGTTGTCAGATGAACATGTTGATATGTGGACTTGGAGGATTTACAAATTAGTAGATATTTGGTCATGATGCTCGGAGAGATCGGTTGTCATAGTTTAGTGGGAGCTCTAGCACTGACTTGGTGATGATGCTTAGAGAGCTCAGTTGTCATAGTTTAGTGGGAGCTTTAGTAGTGACTATGGATGAATTATCTTCTTTAGTGTTGTAGATGTTACTCTTGGAAGAATGAAGAATAATACCTTCGGTGTGTTGTCATTGATGCCAACATTGTTTGGTGACAATTTTTGCCCATCTGGTAAATTGCATCCGTGTTACCTTGATCCGGTAATTTGGTGTAGAATTGATCATAGTAGAATACTAAATTATATGATTTTAATATGTTATTAAGGACTATTAGATGTAGCCTTGGACAATATTTCAACAATTTTAGTTAAATGGGTTGAAATATATAAATGATAGAAGTTTGTATTACAATTTTTGCTATGGGTCTTCTTTTGGCCAACTTAGACAAGTGGTGTACACTTCATGGTAAAGAGTTCTTCTTTAGGTCTAGGATGACCTAATTTATGTCTTTCATTTTTTTAGTGCAAAAGAAGTTTTTGTTTTGAGTTGACAAGATATGTTGAATCGAGTATGCTTACATCTAATTAGGCTAACCTAATTGATGTATATTGAAGTAAGTTGGTATATATATATGCATGAAACAATTTTTGTATTTTAGAGAGATACATACATAGATATAAGATGTATATGTTGCAAGTGACAAGGAAAAGAAGTGGTTTGTGATAGTGTGATATTGTGTGAAGTTGTTGTGAACCTACAAACCAGTGCATGATTTTTTTCCCAAAGCTTAATTGGAACTAAAGTCAACACACAAAAGGTGTATTTCATAATTTCATCCTTTTGGAAGTGAGCTACACTCTTTTGTAATCTTTTTCAAGTTGTGATCCTTTCAAGGATAGTGTGTCCTAGCAGTATGCCTTGTAGTATCTTATGATCGGTTAGAATATATCGTGAGCTAATCCTCACCGTGGTTTTTCCCACTTTGGGTTTTCCACATAAAAATCGTGGTGTTTATGTGTCATGTGATGTTATGATTCCTTTCATGTTTTTTTAACAGTTGCAACTAGATATGTTTTAGCTATTGAATGGTTAGCAGTTAAATGGTTTAGTAGAATACCGATTCAGCCCTCCTCTCAGTATTTTGGGTGTTCAACAGTTGGTATCAAAGCTTGGTTCCTTTTGAAAAGTTTAACAACTTAAGGAAGATCTTGAAGTTTGAACACATGGCTGACAAAAAGCATCATGTTCCTTCAGAAGATATTTCTACAACTGAAGAACTCCATGTTGCTCTTGAATATTTGGACATAATTGAAAAAGAGAAAGAAACTTTGAAGGAAAACTTAAAAGAAGCAAATGAGTGCATCAAGAAAATTAGAGAAAAAATCAAGAAATTCAAAGAAAGGCATAGAGAAGTAAGTGAGCAATTGAAGAAAGCAAATGAGGACATCATCAGACTAAAGGTACAAGTGGAAGAAAAGAAAATAATTGAATATTGTCAGAAAGATGAAATCCAAAGAAAAATTGATGAATGTACAAAGCTTGAACAAGAAGTGGTAACCCTAAGGTCTAACTCGGTGAAAGCAAGAGATCATGAGGACAATTTCAAAACAAGTTCTACAATGCTTGATGAGTTGATTTCTTTTCAAAAACCCTCTAAGGACACAAGTGGTTTGGGACTTGAAGAAGGACAAAGATCAAAGAAAAATTAGACTCCTTACAAGGTTGACGATCAAAGGAAGACTCAAGGCAATGTTAGATAGATTAATAATCATAGAAGCAATGCTAGAAAGATTCCTATTAGAGAACCTAATGCTCAAAGGTACCCATCTTTTAATGGTATTTATTTTTCATGCAATAAAGTTGGTCATAGAGCAATATAATGTAGAAATAGAATGAATTATAATGTTGGATTCTTTGTTGGAAAATGTTTTTCTTGCAATAAGTTTTGACATAGAGCTACTGAGTATAGAAGTCAAATAATGATGAGTAGATTCAATGCTGGTAGAATGATACAATATTTTCAAGCTTATTGGCACTGCACATGTTATGCTTTCAGACATAAAGCTATCCAGTGTAGATCAAGGTTAAATGTAAATCAGTCTAGTTAAAAAAATGTTGTGTGTTACACCTATAGTAAATCAAGACATATTTCAAAATTCTGTAGAAGTAAAAATGGGAAGAAATATAATTCAAAACGAAGGAATAAAACTATGAATGAAGTTGATCCTACTGAAGTTAAAAAGGATATGGAAAAAAAATGGAAGAAAAAGGAAGAACATGAGAATAAGGATGAATCAAATGCATTTGTACTTGAATGTGGTGCATATCTCCTTCTTCTAAAAACTAAACCCAATAGTGGATTTATGGGGAGAAATTACAAAGAAATCTTATAAATCCTCAATATAAGAGGTGTCAAGCAGTGACATGAGGAATACCAAAATTATACATAGAAAAAATTGAAATTATTAGATTTCCAATTATATCCAACATATAGGAAACACAATTTACTTGGGATTAAGGAGAATCTATTTCATAAAGTAACTTCTTTTAACATTTATTTTCCAATTTATAAGTTTCCTTAAAATTGTTTTGTATGTATGTGATTTATGAGATTGAAAAGGGTTCTACATTATAGAGCAAGAAAAACTAATAAGATGGGAGGCTCCCCAATCCCTTTTTGATACACTTAAATTAATCCAGGGTTAAAAATAAAATCATGCACTCTTAACAAAGGTACTAATCAATAATCTATTTTTGTATGCCAACAACCAATCATTGCTATGCCTAACCAAATGTTTTTGCAAGGGATGCATAAGTAATACTAAAAGTGAGTACTTAAAGAGATAAATTACAGAGTTGTTCATAAGTTGGTGATGATGAAATATAAATCCTTATACAAATATTTATTGTCATAGGGTGTATGTATGTACACATAACAATCACATTTTAGGAAGATGCAAATATTATATGTATAGGTTAATAATAATTAATGGGTACTATTGTATAAGAGCGAGGATTTGAAAGACTAACACTACAATGTGAAAAAATAGTAACAACAATTGATCTTGTATGCCATAGAGGAAACTAGGGGTTCTACAAGAGAATATCTATTGCAATAATTACAAAGAAGAACTCAAGCTTGACTTATTGTATAGCGGATAAGGATTATGGAGTTTTTAAATTGAATTAGAAGGCAAATAAAAGTTGAGACCAAGTTAAATTGTATGTAGTTCAAATTTAAAATTATAGTTGGATGTTTGAAATATGAATATGATAAAGTGATATACAATTAAAAGTTAAAATTTATCGACTATTTTTAGAAAAAATAAAATAAATTTTAACAATCAATTGTAAAGATTATCAAATAAATTACCTCTTTTATGATTGTTGTTCTTTATTAATATTTTGAATGGTCTTTACTATACTTTTTTGATTTACAAACTTTCAAATAAAGAAATTAAAAATGACAAGAAAAAATCCTAAAAACCTGTTTCGAGAATCTAGGGTAGGTCCCCATGCAGTTGCTTAGCTTATTTTGGCTAGCACCATTGCTCAACATTTTAAGGAACATATTGTGGAGCTGGTGGCCCCATGATTGTATTTTTTTTGCTTATTTTTAAGCAGTCAATTTAAAATTATTTTTTTCAACTGTATAATGAAATGAACAGTGCTAATAATAATTTGTGTAAGTAAAAAATAGAGGGAAAAATTGGAGGAAAATATAAAAAGGGAGGCAAAGAGATTTGTGGAGCCACATATCATTTTTTTTAATATGCATCAACTACTTATTTTCAGCCTCCATATTTTTCACAACTTATTTTCATTTTTTAAGTAGTTGTTGCTCCACAAAAATAGGAAAAGATTCTCAATTACCCTATTCCCGTAAATAAATTTTTGCATGGGGACATCTAATTGCTTAATTTTAAGGAAAAATTGGACTTAAGCAGTAGCATGGGGACAAAGGGTACAAACTCTAAAGAAATAACAAGTAATAACCAAATTTATATAAAAAATGAAGAATAAGCAAAACATATATTTTCTTGTTTAAAAATTGTTCCTAATGTAAGAGCTAAAGATTAGCTCAATACCCAAGACCACTTGCAAAAACCACTGAAAAACCTTCTATAAGAGGATATACAAGAAAACAAGCTTGCTTTATATTAAGACCTGTCAAATGATGAGGTATGAAGTATATTACAAATGTGTACAATGACCTTCCTTATATAGGCAAGGTTGAAATGTAGTAATGAACAAGATGTTGACATATTTTATAATCCTATGACATGAGATAACTAAAAAACTAACTACCTAAGAATCATGCAAAATAGATAGATAAGATAAGTTCTAGAAAATTCATCTGAGACTCCTAGAAAGAATCTTATATCCTAAGTAAACTTAATCATGTGAATAAGTATTCTAATTACCTAGTGAATGAATTAACTAGGTACAAGAATTTAATTCACTTTAACAACCCTCCTTAAGTGCAACTTAGGGAGAAGATTATTATTCAAATGATGCAAGAAATGCAAATATGGGTCTCGACAACTAGGCCATGTTAGGTACCCATGTACAAATGCAAAAAGAAATCTCTCACAAAGGAAGAAATGGGGAAAACCCAGTGGGACATAACTCCTCTCCAAAAGAGAGAAAATAAATAAAAGAAATAAATCATGTGAGGAAGGATGGAGGATTACATGATACCCTCCAAGTACACCATTTGTCACATAGATATATTAAAATCAATAGCCCCCCATAAGAGGGAAATAAAGAGACTATGTAGCCCTTCCACAATGTTTGATCACCTATAAAAATGGTAAATTCCTAAAGACAAAACATGATCCAATGTCGACAAACAACTTGTCTCCATTTTAGAAGAAACAAAACCAAGTACAAATGTAAGTATGCTTCTCATTTTGGATAGGAATTGAAGGAAAGAAAAAAGAATATGGATGATGATTATATCTCT
This sequence comes from Sequoia sempervirens, assembly GCA_007258455.2. Lineage (NCBI taxonomy): Eukaryota > Viridiplantae > Streptophyta > Pinopsida > Cupressales > Cupressaceae > Sequoia > Sequoia sempervirens. The sequence goes on along the minus strand of VDFB02168118.1, from coordinate 123,492,887 downwards.
GAAAGCTGCTCATTGTCTCCTTTTCCACTAAATATGAAAATGCCACAATCAAATTAGGTACATGCCCAATCAATATAGAAGGTGACAAATCAAGATATGTGGAAACTAATGCTGAAAAATATCCAAAGAACATGATGGTTTGACAATAGTCGTGCAATGGTTGTCATCAAATAGGAGAGATAACCCCTCAAATGTGTCCTCCAAATCTAAAATGTGAGACTCCACAAACAAAGATGCAATGTTTGATAGATAGGAATCCTGATCAAGAAGGTAATCAGACATTTGTTTTAATGAATCACTGGACATGCTTAATGACTCACCAACATATAATGAATGGTCTTGCTGAACATGAATGATGGAAACCTTAATCAATGAATCACTAAAGGTGAAGGCACATCAACTATCTTTGATGGAGAAGGAGAGTCCAAACAACCCTCGTCATCCTCATTTGAAGATTCAAAGCATTCCAAATATGTAAACTCTAGCATAGTATTATGAGCATGGGGTATCCTGTCTAAAAAATGAAGAGGCCCATGAAATTTTGAATCATGATCATCAGGGAATGGTGGAGTATTAGGATCTCCATATATCTCCCAAAGCTTAGTCCAAAGAGTATGAGAAAATTACAATGATCAATACCTTTTAAAATATCATCATCAACATGCATTGCAATGACCCCTAAAACATTATATTTGGTACAACTCCAAGAAAATTTTAAAATACCTTAACCTGGATTGGGAATAATACCATACAAATGTGGAAAAAATTCAAGAGATTGGAGATGATCTATGATTCCATATCTCCATTTTTTATAGTTTCCCTTTTGCAACATAATCAAAGAAGGATAATATGCAAACTCCATGATGAACTATGATATATCTCCAAGATTACAGAGACCTTGACCTTCAACAACAATTAGAAACTCCCAAATTTGATATATACTGCAAATGAAGTCTTCCCATACTAATAGAACTATCTAGGAGTTAGGATGTCCAAGTAATTAGTCAAAATGCCAATTATGAAAAATAATGAATAAATAATACCTGGGGATAAATCTAGAAAAGGTGCATGGAAACAATGAAAGATCTCCTGAATACCTTCCAAATGCAACTTGAATCACCAAAATTAGAGAAATTGGAAAAAAAATTATGAGCTTGAAGGTCCAAAGGGGAGATATGACTACAATTGTGAATAATTTGTACCTACAAATTTTTTTGGCAAAAACATGTACACCACTATGAAGTACTCAGAGAGAGATTTCCACCAATATCTCGTTTACAAAATTTGAAGATCATGGTGAAAAGTTATGAAAAATTGAAAAAAAGGCTTATTTGAAGGCACTTGGGGGAAAATCAGGTACACTGCTAAACTAATTTAGTGCAAAAATTTAGCATCAAGGGACTTTTCATATGACCACAAAAAATACAAGGAATGACCAATGGCTAAGAAACAAAACCTATCAGCCAAAGTACATGGAAGTTTAGACCAAGTTTTTGAATAAAAAATTCTTAGTACCCACTGGCAAATAAATAACATGTTGGCCTAAATTTTAATACAATTTTTTTAAATATATATATAAAAAATATAAATGAAATGGTATCCGTGGTGAATGAAATGACAGGAACCACGAACTGTAAAAACCCTTACAGGTTCTAACTAATTTTTTTTTTCCTATTTGTTGGTCCGAAAGTTTCAGACTTGCCTTTAACTTACGTCTTCAACAAGTACTTATTATAAAATGTAGATTGAAAGCATAAATAACTAAAAATGAACTTGAATATAAATTTTAGGTAATCAACAATTTGAACATAAATAAGAGGATCATACCCAACAATGATAGCTTATCTTTATTTGATTTGAAAACTAATTACAAATAGAGGGGGCTAGAAAGTAAGTCAATTAGGTTTGATTTGAGTTTTAGACCTTCAATTACATCCACTTGTGCCAAAGCACAAGACAAAACCCTAGCTATATGAATGGAAGATGAGGCTGAGTGAAGTAGGATGATGTGCTCAACTAGGAAATGACTAAAAAGCAACTGCAACAACCTATTGGAGGTTGTAGATGACAAAAATCCTCAAATATGATGATGAAATCAATTTGAAGACTGTTGTAATAGAAGTTTGATTAAGCCTAAAGATGGAAATCACCAAAAATTCACTTCTTTGCCAAGTGAACCTCTTGAAAACCATTCTTCTAGCAAGCGCCACAAAACAAAATCACAAATTGCAACTGGAATTGCACTAAATCAATCTGGTTAAGCTCAATGATGAATTATGTTATAATTCATCTCACATGGTGGAATGGATCCATCACCATTACCACAATATTCAAGGGAGCATCACCTTGAATTGACTAAAAACTACTTTCAATCAAGAGGAAACTATCTTAAAAAAATAACAACACTCAAAAACATGCTAATCTCACAACTCTCCATGCCTTTAAATAAGGCTTCTAGTCCAAAATGCCCTTAGGAAAATAATCTGATTTATTTTCAATAAAATATTCAATAACTTCATTAAAGTATTCACTTAACTTTTGTCTAAGGTACCTAACTCAAGTCACCTTCAAGAGGATCAAATTTGGTCTTTATATATATATATATTAAAATATCCATTCCTTCTCCCCTAAAGCACTAGATTTCCCTTAAGAGAATTTGATTGCCTTTGAATATTAAAATATTTCAATTTCGAAGCTTCCTTGAGCCGCCCTAGGAGGAGATCAAGTTTGATCTTTAAATATGAAATATGGGTTGCTTCCCCCTTAAGTTTGATGAGGTTGACTCACCTCCTTGTTTTCTTAGTCTTGCAAATAGACCTTCTTACTTGCTTTGACTTGATGTAGACCTCCTTGCTTGCTTTGACTAGCAAGTGGACCTCCTTGCTTGCTTTGACATCCTTGTGTGCCATGAGATAATGATAAAATAAGATCAACATTATGCTTGCTTGGTTAAGGATAATTCCCTCTTAGCTCTTTAAACACATCTTACAAAAAATTGTTTCTCTTGGCCAAAAATCATTGCCTAATCAATTCCATCTAATCCATGGGAATGTTGGATGGGCTAGAATTAGGTCACCATGATATCACTCCAAGAATGGGGACATTATAAATTTTTCTAACGAATAGAGGATGATGACATTAGTAGATCGTAGGAAACCGACAGGTAAAAAAATCTTTGTAAAGGCTAGCAATGATCACAAGGACATGGTAGAAGAAGTAAAGATTTGGCAAGAAAAATACACAGAGGCACGGGGGTTGCAGTGAATAAAATTTCCTATGAAGTTGAAAATATATATTAATAGGGACTCCTATTTACATAAATAAAATTCTAATTTTTCATAATAATAATTTTTTAAGTCTCATAAACCCGTAAAGCCCCTCCATAGGACTACTCATAATTCAACATATGTAAGGTTAGCCCTAAGTGCATCTTTTGACTAATCCCACCCTGCGGTTAAGGTATTATTAACAATCAGACACATACCATTTAATTTTCCCTACAAAAGAGCTTGCTTTAACTTGGGTAGGTTTATGGTTCTTGCGAATATTGGAGGAGTAATGCCCTACAAATAATTATTTGAGTAGTTGAATTTTTATAGGTAGCCTTGAGCATTTCCTCTTACTGGTATATGTTTGTATAATAAATGGGTTGCCTTTTGTGAACACCAAACCTGCACAAACTAACATAAGATCAGAAAACACTTGTTAAACATGTTAGAAAGCTCAATCTAATGTTCCCTATGAAATTCTTGGAAGAACAAAGATGAAAACATAAAACAAAACAAGAACAAAGCATGTAATCAACTAAGTGAACCAAACCTCAATCCCATAGGAGGATTGGTGCTCCTTTGAAGTGGAAAGAATCCCTTTCCCAATCCCAATTGCTAAGCTTGATGATTTGAAGATGATCCAAGTGTTGAAATGATGCTAAGTAATGAAAATAAATTGAAAATGACATGAAGATGATGATTGCTATGAACTCAAATTCCTATAGTGATAAAACTTGAAGTTGTGGGTCCATATTATGAAAAGGATACCTCTATTTATAGAAGACAAGGGTTGAAGAATAGATGAAATTGGTGAATGTGGGATAAAATGGGAGACAATGAGAATGTGCCAAGTGTCACAATTATAATGGAGGAAGGTGGAGCACATTTTGGGAAATGTGTGAGTGGAGGAGGATGGAAGAAAAATAAATGAAATTGGTTGAGGATTTGAAAGGTTGTAAGAAGAGTTGAATGAAATTGGCTGAGATTTGAGAGGATGTAAGAGAATTTATTGCAAATATAAGAGGTTGTTGAGAGGAATATTCTTTGGAATATGCCTTTGTGAGAAAAAATAGAGGAATTAAATAATGAATAGAAATTATTTTCATGTGCAACATAGTTAGTTGACCATGGGTTGATTTAAATCTTAGAGTTAAAAGCTGGAGGAATCAATAATGATGATTATAAAGGTGGTTTAGGATTAATTAATCTAGAATTAATTAATTGGAGTGGATTAGGAGATTGTAACATTTGATTTGATTGATTTTAATCACATGAAAGGATTTAAGGGGATTTAATTAAATGATTTTGATTTAGTTAAATATGATGAAAATTAGTTTAGAAGAAGGGTGAATTAATCAATAAATTTAATTATTTGATTAATAGCTAAATTTTATAAATTTAACTAAATAATGTTGATTATTTAATTAATTGGTTAGTTTGAAGTGATTTTGGAAGAACTGGTGTTAATTTATTAGAATTAGATGCATAGTATCGATCAGGACTTCTTCGATGTCTATATTTTTCCCCTCTTTGAAGAGAGGTACTTGCTGTGTCAATTCAAAGAATAACATTGCCATGATCAAAATTCAATTTTTTTTTTAGATTCCCCATTGCTACCCCAATGGAAGAAATTATGTTGGTACACTGCCCCCTTGAGAGATTGGGCAAAAATTCCAAATTTTGGGTTGAGCTCATGATAAAGATTCATGACCAGTTCAGCTCAAAGAGGACTAGAAAGCTTATGTGTTTGATGTAGAAATTTTTTATGATGTATAGATAGTCATTGAACATGGTAGCCTCACGTATATTTTGATATAACACAAAGATTTGATACTTGGATAGAACTATTAGTAAAGATAGAAGAATAAGACTGATGAATGGAAGAATGAGATGGATTAACCATTGATTTCAAGATTGATTCAGAAGTCCAATAAGTTTATAAGTTGTCAAGACTTGATTAGATATAGTGAAGAGTGATGATGATTTTCTTATCTAGGATTAGGTCATGAATGACACAACTTTCTTTATGTTTGATAAAAAACATAGATACGATGCATCAAGGTATAGACAACCAGGATGGCGGGGTATCTAGTGCCATGGACTTTAACTCAACAAACATATAGGAGTATTCTTTTTCACACCTAGCATACAAAACCCTTCCTAGGATGCACTTCAAAAGTTTCAAACATCTCATACCAAAATACAGAAAGGCATAACCTATCAATGCAATAGTCAACAAGTTTCCCAAAACACCTTCCATACATACCTAACAAAGTACGTATTCACTAAGGTTATATTACAAGAACATCTGACAAGCACAAAAAATGAAAGATAATGATCAATGCCCCATTCCTTTCTCTCTAAATATTTTTTTGATTAGACATCATCAAGAGGTCATTGTAATGAGTGCAATAAGATAAATTGCAAGAATAGATCAAGTAAACAAACAATTCAATATTCTTCATACCCCTAGCCAAGACTAAACTATGTTGATGTTTGATATTGATGTCCATTGTAGGAAGGATGCATCCTAGGGCATGATGTTATTAGATGATTTTGAGACTGAAGGGATGATGGGCTATTGATACCAAGAATTTACCAACTTGTTTACCTCCTGACCTAAACTTGAGACCTTGATGTTTGAGTTTATACCTTTAAATTTGCTAAACTTGTTTTTGATTTTTTTTCCAAAAGTTGAAGATGATGAGCATTTATTATGAGCAGATGTTTATTGTGGGTGATTATTGAAGTGGGATGGATGATTTTGGGTTTTTTGATTTTTTTTGGTATTTTTGCAATGTTTTGAGACTGTTTTTGGTATTTTTGATATGCTTTACACATGTTTTGATTTTTAAAATTTTCAATGTTTTTGGGCTTTCTAAGATTTTGACCAAGAACCTAACCTAAAGACCTATCCTAGGGGCCTCGAGGGTTGATCAAAGATTATCCTTTCCTATGTTATATACACATAGACCACATAGTTCAACTGACATAGACTCATTTATTCATGAAGAATGAACATGTACGGATTGCTAGTTTATTATGAAACTCCTAAAGGATTGACCTAATGTGTCTCGAGGGAACATCAATGATGGCCTTTCCTACATTCAAGCTCAGAGACCCATAGTTCAATGTGACAACTCTATCTTTTTGACTTTTTTTGACTTTTTGACCTATTTTGGATTTTTTGACATGTTTTGGATGTTTTTGGGTTTTTTGATTTTATGAATGTTTTTGGTTTTTTGGATTTTTTGATTTTAAGGAATATTTCAGAATATACACAAAAATGATCTGATGCAACTATAAGAACATACCCCCATCATGATATGATAGACTACTCCGATATAGGTAGAACAAACTAACTTTAGGAATGTGCCAAGTAGTAATAGGGGGAATATGATACAAACACATGATCAAGCTATGATGTGGATGGGGATGGGTGTCAGAAGGATTAATGGAATGTGATGGATGAATGATGTAGAACAATCTATAGAGATCATGGTGGATGGAAAGTGCTTATTTACACGAGGCACCTGTTTTCCAGTTTTTCACCAAGGTACATGCCCAAAGCGCCACCAAAGTGGTTTTCACTAGAGGATGATTTTTTTCGTTACTATTTTCAATCCTTTTCTCTATTTTTTTTGGATTTTTATATTTTTTGATTTTATTTTTATTTTTTGGATTTATACCTTGCAAGTTTAGGCATAATTTTTTTTGAGATGGGAGCTATTGATAGGCTCCTATAGAGGCTCCCCTTCAGATGTAGATATCTGATATGCTCTTGATTTATAACTTGTCATGATGATGAAGGGTCCCAACTAATTGGGTTCAAACTTTCCCTTGCTATCTGGATTTTTCACATTCTTCTCATTCTCCTTTAATACAAGTTCTCCGATTTGAAAGGTTTGACTCTTGATCTTTTTATTGTAGCTTCACTTGAGATGGTTTTGATAGACTTGTAGGTGATTCAAGGCATCCATGCACTCATTCAGTAGTTATAGCTCATTAAATCATGACACCCAATATTCTTCATCAGTAATGAAATTCTACAATGATATTCTTAAGGATGGGATCTTGATCTCAATGGGAAGGATGGATTCTAATCCATAGACTAGGGAGAAGGGTGTTGCACTTGTAGGCATGTAGATACTCATTCGGTAGGCTCGTAAGGCATGATTCAATTGTAAGTGCCAGTCACGATCATCTTTATTGACTTTCTTCTTGAGGATTTTTAAGATGGTTTTATTAGAAGCCTTGGCTTGGCCATTACCTTTGAGGTAGTAGGGGGTGGAGAAGTGATGTTGGATATTGAATTTTTGGCATAGTTCTCGAACATCTTGGTTCTTGAAAGGTGTCTCATTATCTAAGATAAGAGCTTGTGGAACACTATAGTGACAAATGAGGTAGTTTAGGATGAATTTGGAAATCTACTTCTTGGTGATATAGGTCATGGGGATGGCTTCTACCCACTTTGTAAAGTACTTTGTTGCGGTGATAATGAAATTGTGTCCATTGGATGAAGTGGGAGTGATTTTTTGGATGAGATCGAGCCCCCATTGTGAAAAGGGCCAAGGTGTTATAATCAGTTGGAGCTCCTGAGCTAGTGTGTGGATGAGGTCCCCATGCTGTTGACTTTGTAAACATCTTTGGACATAATCATGAGCTTCCTTCTCCATCATAGGCTAGTAGTACCCAGTCCTAAGCAGTTTCTTGGCCAAGGTCATACCACTAGAATGTGGACCACAAATACTATTGTGTACCTCAATTAAAGTAGTCAAAGATTCCTTAGGGTTAAGACATCACAAGAGGGTTCCCTCAATACTCCTACAATAATGGGTATCACCTAGGATGACAAAACGAGATGAATTTTTGATAAAGGTTCTTTTAAGGTTTAGGGTGATATTGGTTAGGAGTACTCCTATTTTTAGGTAGGCACGTATATGTCATGGTACCAATAATCATCGAGACCAACATTTTCACACACAAACTTAGAATCTAGGACCTTGAAAGCTGGCACGAGAAGCTTCTCTACCAGGAATTCATATTTATGGATGTTGTATGGGATATCCATTAGTGATCCCATTGTTGCCATAGCATTAGTCACTCTATTATTTTCCCTTGGTATTTGCTCAAATGTGATGTCAATAAAGAATTCCTTGAGGCTCTCCACTAGTTTCTTATACGGGGTAAGCTTATCATCCTTTGTTTGGTATTCATCATTGAATTGATTAATGATTAGTTGTGAGTCCCCATAGACCTTATGTGTCATAATCTGCCATTATACTACAATTCAAAGTCCTATGACTAGAGCTTTGTACTTGGCAATATTGTTAGTGCACAAAAAAAATAGCTTATATGACTTTGGCATGCAATCTCCTTGTGGTGTAATGAAGAAGACTCCCACTCCTGACCCATGTTAGTGTAAGACTTGTAAAAATATACTTTCCAATGATCTACTGCACTTAGATTAAAGATTGACTCATTGGGGAATTCTGACACCAATGGTTTCTATGAATATATAGGGGCTTCTGCTAGTTGATCTCCAATTACTTTTCCTTTGATGGCTTTTCATTCTACACACTCAATGTCGTACTCTATTAAGATCATAATCCACTTAGCCATTCATCCTATGAGTGTTGCTTTAGAAACTAGATACTTGAGAGGATCTATTTTGGCAATGAGCTTTATCTGATGAGCCAACATATAGTGCCTAAATTTTTGTGTAGCAAATGCTACTACTAGGCAAGCCTTCTCAATGAATGTGTAATTTAACTCATTTCCTACCATGGTTTTACTAATATAGTAAATTTCTCTCTTTTCTTGTTTCATCATGTTGAGCCAAGAGAGCACCAAGGGCTACTACTATTGTTGATATGTAGAGTATTAGTGGTTTGTTTTGGATCGGTGGCATGAGGACTAGTGGTGTCAACAAGTATCTTTGATTTTGTTGAATGCCTGATCACATTTCTTGTTCCACTTGTATGCTACCCCCTTGTGGAGTAGATGAGAATATGGGATAGCCTTATCTGCTAACTATGCTATGAATTAATGAATGGATTGGAGCCTTCCTTGCAAACCCTTTAACTACTTCAATGTTCGTGGTGTTTCCATCTCAAGAATTGCTTTGACTTTGGCAGGGCCTCTTGATTCCCCTCATTGATACAATATGCACTAGAAGTTTCCTTGATTGCACACCAAAGACACATTTCTTAGGATTGAGTCACACCTTTTATTCTTCTAGTCTATAAAAAATAGAGGCTAGTGCTGCTATGTGGTCTCGACACTTCCTTGATTTATGGATCATGTCATGAAAAATCAATGTCATAGATCTTTGGTACGTATCTCTAGCATTATTCAACCCAAATGGCATCATGTTCCAATAGTAATTCCCCAAGGGACAAGTGAAATTTGTGTTATGTTGATCATCTTTGGCTATCATAATCTGATTGTACCCTAAAAACCCATCCATCAATGATAGCATTTCATGTCATGTTGTCATATCCACAATCATATCTATATTTGGGAAAGGGGCAAAGAGAAAGACTTAGAACTGAAGCACAAAGGAGAGGCAAGTAGAGAGGAAATAGCCAAAAGGAGGGATAGAGGAAAAGGACCAGGGGGGGATGAGGAGGGGGAGAAAGGTCAAGGAAGGGCATTATGGTGGTTTAAAAGGTTGGAAAGAAGAGGTTTCCAAGAGAGGCTTAGACTCCACCCTTCATCATGATTAAGGTTGGTGGGGTGATTGAAAATTTGAATGGATTCTTTAAGCTTCCTCCTGTGGAAGTTGTCCTCTTTGCACAAGACTTCAGTGTTTTCAAGACAAATGTGATGTTTGGTTGAAGAAGAGTGCTCAGCAAGGGCAGACTTACTAACTTGATCATGCAAAATTTTGGCACAATGCTCTTTGATTCTAGTGTTGAAAGAGTGCCCCGTTTCACCAATATAAGGGGTGCCACAAGAGCACACAACTTTGTAGACCCCTGAGTAAAGCAAGATATCTCTGGAGTCTTTGAGAGGAGGGATGGAATTTTTTTAAGTGGGAAAGGGCTTGAATGCACAACATAGGCCTTTTTTGAGAACAATTTTAGAGATTTTATGAGAGATTCTTTCAACAAATGACAAAGAGGCATAAGGGAGGGAGACAGGTTGCAAGGAAACAAAGGCAGAGTTGGAAAGGAAATGAAGTTTGGATTGGTTAAGAGCTTTGGAGATTTGCTTGTTCGTGTAACCATTCAACCTAAAGACCGAGCGAAGATGGTCCAATTCATGGTCTAAGTTTTCTTGGTCACAAATGCGGAAGGCCCTAGTGGCCAGGGTTTTAAGAATTCCAAATTTTTGGCTAGGGAGATGGTGGGAAGAAGAGTGAAGATAAAGATCAGTGTGGGTAGCCTTGCAGAAAACGTGTTGGCCTAGGGATCCATTAGATATTTTGAGGATAAGCACATCCAAGAAAGGAAGTTGGTTATTTGCTTCAAGTTCCTTAGTGAAGGTGTGCCTAAATGCATGTGCATTCCCATTATTTTTCATTATAATTTTAATAGGGTATAATATTATTAACTAACATCCACTGTGATTTTTCCCCTAACAAGGTTTCCACATAAAAAATCTTGGTGTTCTTTTTGTTTCTGATGTGTTCATTGTTTGTAGTTTATTATTCATTCATCAGATATGAGATTAAGTTAAGTTTGAAAAGTTTAAATAATATGTGACAACTAATTCACCCCCCCTCTCAGTTGTTTGTCCTTGTTTTACCAATAGTGGACAACCTCAAAAATATTCCTGCTTCAATCCTTCCTAAGTTTTATGGACTTGTTATAGAAGATCCTGATACCTTCTTGTTTGAGTTTGACATACTTTACAGGAGTTATGATTATACCACTGATTCCCATAGGTTTAAGCTATTTCCTACCACTTTGAAAGAAGCTGCATTAAGATGGTTCATGAGCCTAGGAAGAGATACTGTGGCAACTTGGGTGGACATGAAGAAAAATTTCCTTGAGAAACTCAAGGGCTATTGTAGGGGCAGTGACGTGAGAAGAGATGGCATTTTTAGGATGCATCAAAAGGAGGATGAGAGCCTAGAGTATTACATTTCAAGGTTTATGTTTTGCTTATAGAAATCTCCACACCACACCCCTAATGAAGACTCACAAAAGCTACTTTTCTTAAGAGGAATCAATGAAAGTTGCACTGATGCCTTGGACCTGATGGAAGGAGGAGATATCACCCAAGTTCCTTGGGAAGACATCAAAAAAATATGTCAAAACTACTCTAGAGAAGCTTCAAAAAAGAGGAGAGCTTACCAATCCTCTATAAGTAAGTCATCCACCAGTGGAGTCTCAAGAATGGAGATCACACACTTACTGGTAGATTTCAAGCAAGAAATTATAAACAATCTAGCTACTTAGTTGGATACATTTTAGGCTAAGAAGAAACAAGAAGAGGTAGAGGCAATGTTGGCAGAGTATTGTTCCCATTGCAAACAAAAGAAGAAGGATTGCAGATGCAAGATGGTAGCTAATATTGAAAGTAAGTAGATTGCACCCGAGTTCAAGCCAATCTAGATTGAAGAAGATCAAGTCTACTATGTTGCACAAAGGAGGCCTTGGGATCCAAGACAAGGTATGACACAAGATCCAATATCTTATATTGGGCCATACTTTAATTCCTATTCATCTAGTAACCAATGGCAGCCCCCATATCCATTCAACTATGGAGGATATCCACCAAATCCTTGGGGTAACCCTCCAAATTCCTAGCCCACTCATCAAAGCTCTCCACCCCAGTGGCAACAACCTAAGGGGAATTGGCAGCAATACCAAGGGCATTGTCCACCACCTCCAAGAAATTGCTAGCAAACAAATCAATGGAGGGGAGGACAACAATGGCCAACCTAGAAAAATAGTTACGTGCAGCCACCTTCTCAGCCCCAATAGCATACTATAATGCCTCCACCTACTAATTCAATCTCCAACCCACCTAAACCTACCCAGCTACTAGTTCACCCCACACCCAATCTAAATTAAAAACCAAAACAACTTGTATACTCTGTTGATTCAAATCAATTCCCTGCATATGTTGTGAGTGTGAGTGGCATCCACTTGCATTCAAGAACTACTTTAGTAGCCCCTTCCATGCCCATTATCATTGAGATTCCCATGGAAGAAGAAGAGGAGCCCCTGGATGATCCCATTCAGCCAAGTGCACCTAAAAATCATGAATCAGTCCTAGCCAAGCAAACTGAACAAGAAACACCATTTCCTCGAAGATTGGAAGTTTCCAAGAAGGAAGAAAGAGAGGATACAACTTTTGAAATCTTGGATTAGTTGAAGCTTATATGTGTTCAGATCTCTCTATTTTAGGCCATAAAGGATGTCCCAATCAATGGAAAGGAAATCAAGGAAGCATGCCTCAAGAAGCCATAAAGAAAGAAGAAAGATGCCACTACGATTCATGTGGTGGGACAACTAGATGACATCATGCTTGAAAAAGTGACTATCCCAAAGTACAATGACTGAGGTAGTCCTGTGGTAGTAGTTGTTATAAACAAGATCCAAATTAAGAATGCTTTGATTGATTTAGGGGTAGTAATCATTGTAATGACCAAGGATATCGTGTAGCAACTAAATGTTGCAAGCATGAGATTTACCCCTAATATCCTGTAGCTTGTTGATAGTTCTCATGTTAAGCTTGATGGTATAGTGGAGGATCTCATGGTAGTTTTAGACTCCTAGGAGTACTCAACAAACTTCATGATTCTTTTTCCTAAATCTACACTAGGTGGGTATCCCATTATTCTTGGAAGAACATGGTTAGAAAATACAGATGCATATATCAGATGTTGGTTAGGTGACATGACTATTTCATATGGGAAGAACACTAAGAAGTTTGTTCTTTACCCTCCTGCTCAACCATCTTATGATGAGGATAATTCTGTATGGCCACATGTTGGTGAAGAGGCTAAGGAAGTTAATTCTATGGCACAACTTATGATGTTAGGTAGAAGCTCCTTCATGCAGCTTCAAGATGAGGATGAAGTATTGGTTAATATCATTCAAAATCATTGTGAAATGGAGGAAGCATCATCTTCTCATTCTACTTTTCCATCAAGACACTTCTACCTATTCTTCCTATAGCCAATATTCCTGCAGATATTCTTCCTCCAGCCACTCTTTCTACAACCACTCTTCCTGCAAACAAACTTCCTACAGCAACAGGTATGCCCCATACATTGCTTCCATATGAACTTAAGGTACCATACATTAATGAAGTAGCTATGATAGAGTCAACTACTCAAGTACAAGTGTTAGAGAGAAAATATATGAATGTTATCAATAAACTAAGTGAGGAACAACAATTGTTATTGGAAAACTTGTTAAGGACCCATCAACATGCATTTGTGTGGGATTATTATGATATGAAGGGATTAAACCCTAAAATTTGCACACATGGAATTTATATCAGATATGATTGCACCCCAATGAGGTAGCCACAAAGAAGAATTAACCCTACACTAAGAGAAATTCTAAAAGGGGAACTACAAAAATTGCTAAATGTGGGATTTATTTACCCCATTTTAGATAGCTAATGGGTGTCTTCATTAGTGATTGTGCCCAAGAAAGGAGGGAAATGGTGATTTTGTATTGATTACAGGGAACTTAATACTACCACCAAGAAGGATCATCTTCCCTTACCCTTCATCGATCAAGTGTTGGACACACTTGTAGGAAAACAATACTTTTCTTTTCTATATGGATTCAACGACTACAACCAGATCTAGATTGCACCAAAGGACTAGGAGAAGACTACCTTTACTTGTCCATGGGGGACCTATGCCTACTCAGTACTCCCATTTGGCTTATGCAATGCACCTACAACCTTTTAGAGGGTAGTGATTAGCATATTTTCATATATCTCTCTTGATTGCATGGAAATTTACATGGATGACTTTACCACTTATGGTGCTAATTTTAATCAAGCATTGAAAAATATTAGGAGAGTCCTACATAGATTTGAAGACCAAAACTTGTCCTTAAATAGTGAAAAATGCTTCATGATGATGCAGGAAGGAGTAGTCCTTGGCCGCTACATCTCCCACAAAGGAATTCAAGTAGATCTTGCAAAGATTGAGGTGATCACAAATCTTCCCACACCTACAAAACAGAAGGATGTTAGGAGTTTCTTAGGCCATGCATGATATTATAGGTGTTTCATCAAGGATTTTAGCAAGATAGCAGCACCATTATATACTCTTCTCACTAAAGATGTTGAATTCCAGTGGACTGAAGCTTGTGACAAGGCATTTTCTAACTTGAAGGTAGCTTTGACTCATGCTCTTGTACTCAAAAGACCTAATTGGGAGCTTCTTTTCCACATCCATACTGATACATCAGATTATGCCATAGGAGCAGTCTTAGGATAGAAAGAAGGAGCTATTGAGAATGCCATTTATTTTGTTAGTAAAAATTTATAGGGAGTTGAATTCAATGATACAGTGATATAGAAAGAAATGCTGGCAGTGATCTATGCCCTAAACAAATTTAAACATTACATAACAGGTTACAAAATACTTGTGCACACTGATCATACAACCATTAGGTATCTTATGAATAAACCTCTGATCTCTAGTAGGCTGGCAAGATGGTTATCGTTGATGCAGGAGTTTGACATAACCATTATGGATAAGCCAAGGAAGGCCAATGTTGTTGCAGATTTCCTTTCAAGATTGACTACATCAAGGGATAATCAAGCCATATATGACTCTTTTCTTAATGAGCATCTATTCTCTACCAGTGTACAAACACCGTGGTATGCTGACATAGCTAATTATCTAGTCACAGGTAGAGTTCCTCCTCACTTCTTTCCAAAAGAGAGAGGGGAACTCATTGAAAAATATTTTCCTTTCTTGTGGATTGCTAGATGTTTGTTTTATATTGGACTAGACCATGTCATGAGGGGATTTGTGAGAGAATATGAAACATATGACATTTTGCATGCATGCCACAATGAACCATGTGGGGGGAATTTTGCAGCCAAGAGGACAATAATGAATATTTTGAACACAGGATATTATTGGCCAACACTCCACAAGGATGTAGGAAGGTATACAAGAAAATGTGACAAATGCCAAATAATGGGAAGGCCAATCAAATTTGATGAGATGCCTCTTTACCCTCAGGTAGTATTCACTCCCTTTGATAAGTGGGGATTGGATTTTGTAGGACCCATTGACCCTCCATCAAATGGTAAGTCTTATATCTTGGTATGCACTGATTATGTGACAAAGTGGGTAGAAGTTAAATCCATGAAGCATGCAAGAGATAACAAGGTTGCATAATTTCTTTATGAAGAGATTTTTACAAGGTATGGAGTTCCATGAGAGATAGTGACTAATCAAGGGGCTCAATTCACATCAACCCTTGTTGCAACACTAGTCAATGAGTACAACATAAGGCACATAAAGTCTACTCCTTATTACCCCCAAGCCAATGGCCAAGTTGAGGTGACCAACAAAGAAATTGAAGCCATTCTGACCAAAAAAGTAGCTATTCATAGAAAGGATTGGGAAAATAGATTACCAGAAGCTGTTTGGGCCTATAAGACAACTTGGAAAACAACTATAGACTTCACTCCATTTGAGTTACTGTATGGAAAAATAGCAATGATGCCCATTGAATTTGAACATAAGACTCTTAAGACTATAGTAGATTTGGGGATGGATATTTTTGAGGCACAAAGAGAAAGAATCATGCAGCTAAATGCTTTGGATGAGATGATTAGAGCAGCCCTGCATCACACAAAGGTAGTGCAAAATCAAAGAACCAAGTGGCATGAAAGATTCATCAAGGACAATAAATTCCAACCAGGAGATTGGTCCTTACTCTATGACTCAAGATATTAGGACAATGCAGGAAAATTGCAAACAAGGTGGCTAGGACCATATGAAGTTGCTGAGGTATTTCGTAATGGTGTTGTACAACTCATTACTATTGACCCAATTAGATTTAAGCTACTTGTCAATGGTCACTGCCTCAAATTCAACCACAAGCCAACTTCCAAGGAGGATTTCCTGCAACAATTCACTCAGCATACAACGTTTGAGCTTCTTGCAGCCGAAGGAAGTGGACCTAGTGTCCCTCCTGGCTAATTAAGGTATGTACTTGTCATAAGAAAGACTTCCACTTCTGTGGGAGTCCATTTCTTCACCCATCTATCCATCCTCCAATCCATTTCCACTTTTCTCTCTCTTCCATCACTTCACTCCACCTCATTCCACCTCATCTTCATTAATTGCTCAACTTATCTCTTTAAAAGGTGAGTGGTACTTTCTCCACAATCTTTGCAATGAATTCTCCACACATTCAGCTATGTTCCCATTAATTGCTATATCTTAATTGTCTTTAAGTGCATTCATTTAATTGTTATACATTAGTATGGATGTTCACCATAGCATACCAATATTCCCTTCCTTTTCAAATCATCATTCCACATGTGTGGACGCATGCCCGAATTTAGGCTAGGGGGAAGAAAAATATGTGAATATTTCATCCATGTGTAAGTCCATGCTAGCCTACATTAGCAAAATTTAAATTGAGCCAATTTGAAATATGAGTGAGAGGATGAATCGCATGTGTGAGGTGACACCAACGGCTACCGCCATTTCTTTTCATTATAGATTTCCTTGTCATTATTGACCCTACCATATCTTAAGTTGTGTTGCAAGCAAAAGGTAAGTTAGAAAAGGAAAATTGAGTCAGCATTGGCATTGGAAAGTTAGCAAGTGTTGCAAGAAGGTAAATTTGATTTTTCAGACAAAATTGTAGGAAGGAAACCATAGAGAATTTGTTTGATTGCAGACAATGGGAGGTGGGTTAACTTGAAATGAACCCATGGTGCATGATGTATTACTGTAGGATGCACCTTGCTGGGCTGAATTTAGAAATTGCGGGTGGATTGACTACTTCTTGAAACTAGATGATTTTGATGAAGACATTGCACTAGAGTTCACTCAAACATTGTCTGAAGGGAAGGCCATGATAAAAGGGCTGGAAGTCATAGCAATTGAAGAAATAATTATAGAAGTTATAGGGTTACCTACTAATGGTGAAAATTACCCTACTTCCAAAGATGTTAGATCAGCTAGGGCCAAATTTATAGAGCCAAACGATCCCCCATTAAGCATAGATAAACAAGGTGTGAAGAGGATGTCTCTGCCTGAGCCATGGAAGTAGATAGCTATTTATGTCATAAAATACATCACTTGTGAGGGTCGCTAGTCCAATTTGCATTTTGTGCACTTCAAGCTTTTGAACCATATGAGGCACAAAAGGAGGATGAATGTAACAAATATGTTATACAAATTTCTCTCAATCATGGTGACTGAGACTCAAAAAGGTAGGGACAATTTTGTTTCCCACCATTGTCTGATTAAATTGCTAGTTGAGAATTCTCTACATGATGTGTCTTGAATTACCTGGGAAGAATTCATAAAAAATGATCAAATTAGACCTAAGAATTTGCTACCTAGGGTTTTTCCTCAACCTCGTAGGTCTAGCAAGAGATTGAAGATGGTTGAAGCAACTCTTGGTGCTTCAACCTCTGGCGCAGGCCCTAGTGTAAACTCTCTTGTAGTAAAAGAAACCATGGAAATTAGTTCTTTTGAAACATAGCACTTAGACAGAAATTTTTTCTCCTGAATCTGATAATGATGTTCCACTTGGCATTCTAATGAAAAATAGGGCACAAAAGAGAGAAGTAGAAATGAGAAAAGGAAAGGAAAAAAGGAAGCTGACAGAAAAAGAGGTGCCAAGCTCTAATAAGAGAAAGGCTGACACTGTTCATCCTACAACCAAAGAGAAAACATGAGATCCCTCCTAGGAAAGCAAGACCAGTTGGGCCAACCTTTGGTATGACTCCGCAGGAAAGCCCTAAGTCTAGAGAAGTATCACAAGAGGACATAGAAGCTCTAGTGGGGCAGGAGAATGTTGAGGAGGAAGATATATTTAAGGCAACAACAAACATAACATTGGCTAATATTGCCAATATTGTAGAACAAGTTGAAAATCAATAGTTTGAGGAAAATTAGGATTTCCTACAGTAAGAGATCCTATAGCAAGAGGTCTTTCAACAAAATCTAGAACAAGAGAAGGAGTCCCTACATCAACAACCCAAATTGGGAGAACAATCAGTACCCTTGCAGTCAGAATTGATGGGATGACCTGAATCCTTGTAGTTAGCATTACTGCCAGAGAAGATACTGGTAGGAATACATAACCCCCTTATTTTTTTAATGCACCAGGTAGCCATGCGTTTATGGAAGAGATACAAAGAAGAGAAGAGGAATGGAAGAAGGAAAGATGCAGATTGAAGAAAGAAATACAAAAGAGAGATGAGGAAATTGAAGATAAAGATGTAGAAATTGCCACCTTGAAGTAGGTGGATGATATGGCAGCTATGGTACCACAAATTTTGGAATTTAGGACCCCTCCAAGGGTCTATGCTCTACATTTGAAGGAGAAATATCTCTCTTTCATACTAGCAAGAATTGTCTTAGGTTTGAATCCTTCTATTGATACCCCTATTGAATTTTTCAATGCTTATCAGATTACTTCCCCTGAAATGAAGAATTTGTTGTGTGAGTTTTATTTGCATAATTATGTTGTAACTCAAGACCACGATTGAAATCCATTTTGTATGTTAGGGATGTCCAATTAAGGGAATTTATGTCTTGGGTGCAAAATGAGATTAGTTGGGGACAACAATATGGGGCTTATAAGCAATTGGAATCCAACATCCCCCTGTCCATTAGGGTTGAATCAAGGAATCCAGGGGATATTTTTAGAGAATGGCACAAAATTATTTTCAAACCTAGCTATGCTAATAGGATTATGCCTTGGATAGAAGTAGTTTATAGTGAGCATGAGGTAAAGGTAAAGGAAAAAAAGGAAACTATGAAAAAATACCTCTCAAAAAGATGGAACAACCTAACTGATGATCTCAAGCAAGCTGAGCCTCATTCCATCCAGAACTATGTAACAACTCTTAAAAGGATTGATAGATATATTCACATTGGAAGGAAAAAATGGTGATTCTGGCTTCCCCTAACTTTTTAGCCACCCATCCTAATGTGACCTGTATGGAACTTTAGGTTCTACCAATATGATATTGCTACAGAGAGACAAAGGTGAAGTAGATTGGATAGATAGGGAGGATTCTATTGGGATCCTAATTCACACACAACACACTCTGATGTGGGAAAGTTGTCAATTGCAAAATTTAGAGCATTGACCAACCAAAAGAACAACCCTTCCCCTGTTGGAGGACCAACAAGATCTTAGGTTGGGGGGAGTGATGAGTCTAGAATATGGTCTAGTTTTGGGTAGAATTTATGGTTTATTTTCTGAAGTTACCATGGGCTTTAACATTAAGTGTTGATACTTTTATGATATTTCCTCAAATTATAGACATTGGGCCTAATATTATTTCTACAAACCCTTAATAATAATGGCATGTTATATGGACTGTCTATATTAATTTTGCATGTGGTTAATGAATGTTCCTTAAGGTGGTTATAGATATGCAATTATTGTGCATACTAACATTGCCATGCAGATTTAGTTTGAGGATTCTAAGTTGAGGAAGACACCACCAATGGGGCATGCACTATTATGCCCAACAAAGGAATCACTCAAAGGTCAAAGGAGGTCGACAAAAAAATATTCCTCATGCAAATTGAATGTAACTTTCTTTTAGTGGACTTTAATGATGTTGAGAAAATGTGGGTGTAACTATTGTACTAAATCTATGTTTGGACCTGCATGTCTAACCTGATTCCATGCATGCATAATCGTCGCTGTTCCACTTTCTTTTTTTTCCCTAAATGGCATCCTCCTATTTCATGGAGTTGACCACCTTGTTTAGTTGGTAGTATAAATAAAAATATGATGCTCCTTCTTTGAAGGTTGCGTAATTTGATATTGTATTTGCATTCTTGAGCTCTCAGTAATATAGATATACTACTCTTTTGTACTCATGATTTACAGTGAATAAAATGAAGTTTTGAGTTTGAGCATCTGAGTTCTCATTAGTTTAGAGGATACTTATCCAAGTTGGCCCACTTGGTGAGTAATCCTCCTTTAGATTAGTATTAGTTTAGTATTATTTTTTGTTAAGTAACTAGTTAAAAATC
Organism: Sequoia sempervirens; assembly: GCA_007258455.2. NCBI lineage: Eukaryota > Viridiplantae > Streptophyta > Pinopsida > Cupressales > Cupressaceae > Sequoia > Sequoia sempervirens. The sequence continues at coordinate 123,472,430 of VDFB02168118.1, read as the reverse complement.
TAGCACCGATTGTTCCTGTAGCCACTAGAATTCCATTTTGTGACTGTTCCTACAGCCAAAGCAGACAGAGTAGTGCCCTATTTATTTGCTCAAATTTTCATTCTTGTTGTGAATTTTAGCTTGATGTAGTTGTTGATTGATGGTTAGCATTTATGTTATTCCTTTCTAAGCAATTTACTTTCATCATTGTGTGTTCCTTAGTTGTAGAATGAAAATGGCTACTTTTGGTTCCTAGTGCACATATTTTGCTGACCCATTTCAAGTTCATGTCCCTAGGTTGACAAGTTAAATGCACCTTCATGATGATTGAAATAGCTATTCAGGTTAGATGTCCAATCTATGAATCACGGTTGTAAAGGCTTAGTTATTAAATCATTGTAGGAGGCCAACAAGCTTGGAACTGTCATCATTCCCCAAAGCACATAGAACTGGAAGAATGACACAAAGAGAGTGAAAACAAAAGAAAAATAAAGGTCATTTTGGGTCAAGATGGAAGAGACATTGCAATCTCAATGCTTTGCATCATCCCCAAAAGGAAAACACAAGCGAAAAGAAAGAAAACAAAAAGGAAAAATAAAATGAAAAAGCTTTTGGGTCAACATGAAGGAGACATTTCAGTCTCAATGCCTTGCACCATTCCTAAAAGGAAAAACATAAGAAATGAAAAAGAAAATAGGAATGTAGACACATACAAATGACCTAGGCTTGCAAGCTCGATTTTTACCACTTTCATCCTAGCATAATTACGATAGTTAATTATGTCTTTGACCCACATTCGACTATTAATTAAATAATTTATTATTGTTTAATTAATTCATGGCCTTTTATTCTTCATGATTATTAAATAAATAAATCTTGTTTATTTATTTAATATGTCGTTAATTGTCTTAAGTCTTCCTTCGTTAATTCTTCCTCTTCACTAAATAAATGAATTTCATTTATCTAGTTAATATGTCACTAATTATCACAATTAAATAAATTCATTGATTTATTTAATTTCTAAATCCATATCTTCTAAATTGAATAATTATGTTTAATTATTTAATTGTCTGAATTAATATTCCTCTCATTTTAAATAAATAAAACTATTTAAAATGTCATCACATTCTTAATTAATTGTCCATTTTGGATAAATAATCTAATAAAGGATTATTTATGATTTTTAAATCCACATTTTTTATAAACTTATTTGTTTATCCCATTTATGAATTAAGTCATTATTTAATTCATAAATGGACATCCCACCTTGAATTTATTAATTTTCATTATTTCCACTATGAATCTAATAATGTGAATTATTTCCACTAACCAGTTTATTTATTCCCACTCACTATTTACTAATCCCACTTTCATCTCCACCCAAAATAAATAATTAAGATAATTATTTATTAATCTCCCACTTATGAATTAATCCATTATGTAATTCATAAGTGGATTCTCCACCTTCCACCTTTGTGATTTTTAAAATCTCACAAGGTGAGTCACCTTCTTTATTAATTTTAAAATCTTCATTTTTAAAATTAATTATCTCACATTTTCTCCACCATTGATCTATTTCTTCTCAAATGACATCTTGACCCTTCATTTAAGGATCTTTCCCTAACCCTAATTAGGGATGGTCAGATTTAATCTTGGCCCTTCATTTTAGGTCTTTGACAAAACTCAATCCGAACCACTCATTCAGATTTAGGCCTTCTATAAAATGACATGCTCTCTCATAAGGAGAGGATGGATGGATGGATGAATAATTCTTAGAATTTGATTGCTTGTAGAGTTCTTAGAACTTTGGAGCTTAGGAAACATTAATGTCATTGGGCATTGATGATTTTAGTCATTTAGGATGATCATAGGCATAGGCATTTAGGAACGAAATCCTTCAAAGCTTGGTGTAGGGCATAGATGTTTATTTGCAGGTTGTTCGCACATCCAATTTTGAGGGCAACATACACAAACCAAAAAGAAAGAAGGTGTTATGAAGATGAGTCATGGAGGCTTCAAAAATTATCAGATATACTTGTTCTTTTACATTTGCTTCCCTTGCACTTCGTAACTACTTTGGATTTTATTGTCATTTGTTGATTTGATAACTTGAATCATAGTAATCTAATCCTCATCAAAAATCCTCTGTTACAAGGAAAAGGAACCATTTGGGTCAACATGGAAGAGACATAGGGCATCTCTACGCTTTGCATCATCCCCTAAAGGAAAACACAAAACAAAAGTGAAAAAGACAAGAACCTTTTGGGTCAACATAGAAGTGGCATAAGGCATCTCTACACTTTGCATCATCCCCAAAAGTAGAACACAAAATGAAAGTGAAAAAGATAATGCATGAAAAATAGAAGAATAGAGATACAAATAGAAGTGTATGAAGAGAGGGAACATCAAACACACAATACGGGGGAACACGATACACACATAAAGGAAAAAGGAAAAATAAAAAGAGAAAAGCAAAAAGGCTAGCTAGGTGAATGCAAGTCAACCATCTAACAAGTCATCTACCTACCAATCCTGTTTAGTGTAATACGAGGGTGGTTGACTGTCCAAAGGAATAATTGGAAGCACCAAACTAGGAGTCGTACCAAGTTCTTCACTTGGTTGAGATGATTTATCATTTAAGCTCAATGTAGATGAAAATACAAAATTTAAGTCGTTATGCACTTCTTCATCTATTTTTTCTATCGATGCATCATCATCATCAATATTAATGACAACAGGAGGATGAAGGGTGATTTCCAAGGATGGATGTATCAAATGCTGTGGCTATTGGATTGGTTCATTTTGTTGTGAAGATTGGACTAGACTATCTTGTGGTGGTTCAGGAGAAGGAGGGTGGTCATCTATTACTTCTATCAAAGGTGGAGGTTGATTTTATTTATTTTCTTCCATGCAAGATTGATGAGCAAGGAGACAATGATGATGCCTGCATTCCCTAGCACTACGGTTTTGTTTACTTTAGTTTTGAAGTTGTTGAGGTGTAAGAGGGGATTGAGTCATCATAGGTTCTTCTATTTTTGAATAGGGAAGAATAGAAGAAACCGAAGATGATGGATCAAGCATTTTCTCTTTTTCTTTATATACTTGTATAAGTTGAGGAGGCATGACAAGATTGGTTTCATTTTCCCTTGGTCATTTAAATGATGGTTGGGAAATATCTAAGGGTGATTGTTCATGAGGTTGTATGGTTTTCTCAATGTCAGACTTAGGTTGAAGCATGGTTTCATCTATGATAGGAGGTGTGGAAGTGCACGGGGATGCATTATGAAGAGACAATTCAACTATTTTTTTGGTTTTGAACTTTTGATAGGCTGTGAAAAAGAATTCCTTTCGAGGGGTGATGGGTCCCATGGGTATAGGCCAAAAGGATTATGTTGAAAAATTAGCTTTAGAGGATAAGGGATTAAATCTTCTATGGTGTATGGTGAATATTTCATTGTCATGTGCAAACTTCAAACACTTGTGAACCACTGATAAGACCGCTTTCATTGAGCGAAGCCAAAGGGTGGCCTAGTCACAAATGAAATTGGTCAGATTGTGGAATAATTGAAAATGTTACATCTAGAGTTTTAGGTCCTATTTTTAATGGTATCACGATTGATTCGATTGCAGGGCATGCAAAACTAGTATGTGTTTTAATCCATGTATTCGGTTTATTATAATCATCTTGATATAGATCATGTAATACTAGAAACTCCTTTGTGATCACATTCTCACCACAAGCGAGATCTATTAATATCTTATTAGTGGGCTTATCAAAGATTCTTCCAGCTATGTAGAGAGGACCATTAGGAAGCTTTTGTAGTATGTCTTTAGCATAAAAATTCATATCAAGAGATCTAGTGGTTTGGCCCTTACGAGGGATAACATCTATCGTAGCCACAATTTTATCCATAGGACTATCTTCGGTAACAAGTGGAGTTATATCATGTTGTTCACTATTTGCATCAACATTCATTACATCAATGTTTGAAGGTTCGCTAGCCTTGACAAATGAAGTAGTTTGTTTAGGCATGGGATTGGTGAAAATTTGTAAATTCTAGTTAGGGGGTGCAACAAACTTATTGCCTTGATCATTAACACCCACAATGGACAAGTGGCCTGAATCAATGAGGTCTTGAACTAGATGTTTTAGACACTTGCAATGTTCAGTGTCATGTCCATTTTGGTGATGAAAATGAAAATAAGCATTAGGTTTGAAGGTGGGTGGTAATGGCTAGTTTGGATTGAGTAGTATAATGGGTGGCAAAGTGAGCATGTGTTATTGAAGTAATTGGTTCATTGTGTTATGGAGGGTATTGGGTAAGGGTGTAAATTGTCTCTTCGGATCCCCATAGGTATAAGGAACTACTACTTTAATAGCTTCCACTTGATTTGGAATAGGTTGGGTTGATGGTTGTAGTTGAGGAGGTGGATTGAACTGTAAGAAGCCTCTATTTGGTTTGCAGAAGTTTTATGTGTTATTTTGGTTTTGTGGTTCAGATTTGTCAGCTTGGTTTGAAGTGGACTTTGAGTCTCGACTAGAAAATGAGTTTTGGTAGTCACATAAGGTGGTGCATAAATGCATGAATGAAAGGAATTTCATCATAGTTAGTTTATCTTGAAGGTTTGTGTGCAAGTTTTTGATAAAAATATTTTGCAGATGTGCATCAAGAATCTTGACATCGATTTGAGCATACAAGGATTGGTATTGTGAGATAAAATCCATTACTTTTTTTTTCTGTGTTTTGTCTACATCTCATAAGGTCAGCCATTGTCTTTGTAGGTGTCATGTGAACTTGAAAATGACTTAGGAAAGCATCCACCAATTCATTGAATGAATGGATGGAATGATTGGGAAAGTTGGAAAACCACTCTAACGTAGTATTTTTCAAAGTCCTTAGAAAAAAATTGGTTAAAAGTTTATCATCAAGGAAAAAATCACTACACAAAGTTGTATAAGCATTAACATGGTTGATAGGGTCTCCTTTACCTCCATATTTATTAAACTAAGGCATTTCTATCCCTTGAGGCATTGGGGTACATAATATTTCTAAGGATAAGGGGCTTCTATGAACACAATATGTGGGTGGAGTGGTTTGGCCTTGGCTAATGGTGGAAAGTTGTTTTTGCATGGATGAAATAGTGTTAAGGAGTTGTGTAAGAATAGGGTCGGGGTATGTGGGTTGAGGTGGAAGGGAAAATGGTGATGGAGTGTAAGTGATGTTAGGGGAAGTGAAAGGAATACTATGGGGTGTGAAGGTGGTGGAGGGAATTTGTGATGCCACAAGAGAACTAGGAATGCTAGTTAAAATCAGGAAAGAAGTAGCTGCATAATTAACCTGATATATAGTTGTGTGGACTTGCAGATTGGTATAAGTTGGTATGGATGCTATGGTTGAAGGGGGAGTAACTTGAAGTCCTCCTTGGCTTATAGGAATGTTTGTAGACTGGGTATGAGAAGAGGCATGTTTATTGTAAATCTCGGCGATTCTTTTCAACACTTGCAAGCCATCATCACTTTCAATCAAATGATGAAGATTGTCACTGGAGATTATGGTAATGGTGTAAATTTTTTCAAGTTACAATTCTTGTTGTAAATGTGCAAAGTCCTCATAAATATTAATGACCTTTTCTTGTGGGAGGGAGTTGTTTTGGGTGTCAACAGTCATTGGATGGGAAGGTGAAGGCATAGAAGTGGTATTGTCAATGCCTAATGCACCATTGTCCATACTAGGAGTAGGAGCTCGTGAGATCCCAAGGTCCACAATGAAAGTGCTATTGTGGGAGGCCATGAGTCTAGAACTTCTCACTAAAGTATTATCAATGGGGCACCAAACACTCATACAAGTACCACAAAGGATGGGGTGAAATCAAATGCAAGGTAATCTAAGATTTATAAATGCAAATAACAAAATTTATGCTAACTATCATAGAGAAGTAACCATAGAAAATAGAAATGCAGGAAAATGCCAAAAAATGCTAGAAATGTTATTTAAAAAGTGTAGAGGGACTAATTTGCCCAAGGTGGTGAATGAGTCCCAGTATGATGTTTTTTGGTGTTTTTCAAAATATTTAAGATGATTCTAATGATTTTTAGGATGCAATTAAGGATGCAGAATGCAATTTTTTTGTTTTTTCAATGATTTGTAATGTAAAAATGAACTGTGGATTTTTGGGTTCCTATGTGCTTCTCTAGCTCTTTTAGGGTTTTTCACCTAAAAGGAGAGAGATAGGGCCAAAAATTCTAAGGGTTCATTCAAATTATGTTATGTATGATGTTTTATAAGCTAAATGAAGTGAACTTAATGCAATTAGGTGATTTAAATGAATGATTGTGAATGCAAAACAAAGATTAAACTATGTTTGAAAATAAGTTGTGATAAGAAAAAAATATACTAAAAGATGAAATAATGTAGAACAAGAAGAAATGGGATGAATCTAAGTGCACCAATGCAATATTTTATTATTCTAAAATGTTGTGGATACTGTTTGAAATTACTAAAAATTCATAGTGGGACTCATTCACGTAGGGTGGCAAATTAGTCCTTCTACTGGTGAAAAGGTGTCAGAAACTAGTTTTTGATTGTCAGGATCTAGGATCTAAAAAATTTCATATTTTTAGCCTTAAGGTAGGACTCATTCACCATTGGTGGTGAATCAGTCCTCTCCCAAAACTCTGAGAAATCAAGAGACAACTCTGCAACACCAGATTTGGAAATGTCTGCTTGTCGGGTTGTTGAAGTCAATTCTGTAGGAAACAGACAAAAACCTTCTCCAAACTTGAAATGTGATTGATTTGACTTGAAGCACCTAGTTGACTTGTTGAACAATCTTCAACACCTAAATGCTTGTTAAATCTACATAGAAATGTCTACAAACACACATGCAAGAGGGGGAAAATGGTTGAGGGTTAGCAAATAGGGGTTTTCCTCGGTCAAACCCCACTTTGGTAATCAAACCCTTAATGAAATAATGAAATGCAAGAGAATGATAAACTAACAACATGCCATTGTTATTAACTTACCAAAACCTTGATGATGAAAATCTAAAGTAATGTCAGTGGATGCTCCAAAATGCTTGAATAATGCTTGATGAGATGTTGTAAGATGCTTGAATGCTTGAGATGATGTGTGAATGATTACTTGAATGAATACTTGAATGAATGGGGGTTAAAATGAGGTGAAAATCACTTATTTATACAATCTTGTGCCTTAGTAACCCGTTCATACCTCATCATAGGCCGACATCAAGTGATTTTGAATAAAAACCCGAAAGGAAATTTTTTTTTTGAATTTGGAGCCAATGGGGACTCATTCACTACCCATGGTGAATTGGTCCCACCTAGGACCTAAAAATGGGTGTCAAGAATTATCTTGCATTTAATGTTTCTTTTCAGGTTAACATTAAAAAATGCACTTAATTAAGGCATATGAGGGCATAAAGGGACCAAATAAAGCATAAGAAAGGGATAAATAGTGAAGTTATGCCTAGAAAACTCTGAAAGCTTATTACAATACTTTACAACACTTCAAAATAGGGCTTGTTTAGTAATGAAAAGGTGATTTTTAGGTAAATTGCAATGAATAGAGTCTAGAAGAGTGTAGAAATATCTTACAAAACTTCACAACACCTTCACAAGACATCATTATTTGAATTTTAGTACCTAAATATGCATGTTCAAGCCATGTTACAACATAAAATCAAAGCAAAATTAGATCAAACATCATGAAACAAGACCTAAAAGGCCATGAAAATGACAAGGGGCCATTTTTCTACATCACAAAAGTACTATCATCAAGAGCATAATTGAGCATGTCAAGAGAAACATTTTAGAGTTTATTGCAGCAATTCATGATCCAAAATCATGTCAAAGTTCATGTGTGTTTATGTTGTCATTATTTTGTGAAGGCTAACATCTTTTTTTAGGTTTCCAAAGAATTCAAAAACCTCATGCAAGTTACAAGACCCAAATCCTTAAGGAGATGTGTATGACTTTAGTCCTTCAAGGAAACCATTGAAAGCTAGTGAGTTGCAACACATTATGATTTCATTATTCCTTCCTTTCAATTATCATTTCTCATTCAAAGTTTTCCATTGTGGAAGTGGAAACACTTACTCGGTGTTTGAATAAGGAATGCCCCTATATGGAACAACATTTTTCCTCTCTTTGAATGTGTAGGTTATAGGTTTGAAGAGGATCAAAGGAAGATTGAAGGTAAGTCAAGTCAATTGTTGTATTTATTGTCACAAACCTTGTCAAGACACAAAAACTCACCTATGGAATTTATCGACAACATTCCAACAAATATGCAACTAGGAATTAGGAGCTCAAATAAAACATCAGAGGTCTATAGAATCAATCTCAGGACTCCCTATCAAAGACCCATACTCCCCTAGGAATTTGATTCCCTCTTGGCATGTTGTATCCAAATTTTGGTGACAAGTATATATCACTTTTCCTCTCCTAAATCCACCTACAAATTACTATTTTAGTTTGTTCATCTATGGGATATTGCATTTATCATATTAGGTCATATACTATAATTAGGACAATCCTTTTAAATCATTTCCAATTCATTTCTAAGATTCAAAGGGATTAGATCCAAGTCTGATTGACTAACCTTGGAGGTTGAAAGTCAATCAATGTACCTTGTTTCAATTTGTATCCTAATGAAACCCTTGGGAAAGTGGAATTGATTCTAAGATCTATGCACTTAGTACTTAGGATACCCCCTCTTTCATACATTTTATTAATTAAAATTATGTAAATGTTATGTATTTATATGCGATTAATATAAATTCTCAGAAATTAAATCCCCACAGCTAATAATTAGAATTATAATTTGAAATAATAAATTACCTACATTGGTATATTTAAAATTGGGGCCATTTTAAGAGGGAAAGGGTACTAAGAGTTTCGTAGTCAAATCCCACTTTTCAAGATCCAAAGTGTTAGGGGGGATATATTAAATGCATAATTGGGTTTTGCATATTTTATTTTTAATAAATGTTTAAAATGGTCTATGAAATGCATAATTTAGGAAATTAGGTGCATAATTAGGTCCAAGAAAATAGGAGGGAAAAAAACCTAGTGTGAAATTATCAAGGGTGACAATTTATGATGTTACATTTAGCCCCCACTTTAGTGAGAGTATGAACCTATGCTTAGGCTCAGACTAAAGTAAGAATATGTTAAAAGGAGTTCAATTATTCAAATATTGAAGAAATAGGATGACACCTAATCTAAGGGAACCACACAAGCCCCCAAGATTCAAGATCCTATTGAAAGACAACATAAGGACAAAGGAACACATACATATGATATGCAATGTAACCTGATAAACATGAAGCGTACACAATGAAGACACACAACATATCATAGCATAATGCAAACCTTGGCTTTGATATCAAATGTCATGCCCTAAATTTTTCAACCTAAAACAAGCACAACTTCAAATTTTTTTCGCATTGCTATTAAGTCAAGTTTACATTTTTAGATAATTAATTTGTAATTGATGACATCAATTTTATGATGTCATTGTATTGCTTCACATTTTAAATGAAATATTTAAGTTTACCCACTAGTATATAAGTGTTCTATTCAATAAATAATATCCTTTAGCTTAGAAATTTTAAGGTGAAACAAGTGGATGGAATTCTTATGATGACAAGATTGAATATAAATTCATCCTTATCCCATGTTAGTACTCCTAGTTCCACTATGAGGGAAATGTTGTTTGACAACAATTAAATACTAATAGTATTGGGTATGTTTATTCTTCATCTATAAAATTAGGTTTTCTAATTGCAATACATAAGGTTCCATAATTATTGGCTTTTAAATTTTCAAGTCCTAATTCCTATAATTTAATTTATAATCTAGTGCATGAAATGAGTGGTTTCTCAAATCCAAGATATCTAAGAATGCTCTAAACTAGCTTCTCTTGTCAAGGTATAAGTTGTTATAAGTGTTGCATTGGTGGTTGTAATTGCACCAAAAGATCGACCTATTAATGCCCAAGACAACTGCCAGATTTATACATGATCAACATGAGGTGGCTAAACCATGTCATGAACCCAAGCGCTGCTCTACACCAAGTAGACCAAGGGATACACCGTCTTACAAAAATCCCCTAGTGCAAGTGACAATTTCAAACCTATGACCTCAACTCTGATACTAATTATTGCATTGGTGGTTGTCGTTGCACCAAAATCGAACTATTAATGCTGAATACAACTGCTAGATTTATACAAGATCCATAGGAGGTGGTTAAGCCATGCCACAAACACAAGCATTGTGCTGCACCAAGGAGACCAAGGGACACACTATATTGCAACAACAAGGTCTTAAACACTTTGATGATTAATTGAAAAAGTATGAAACCTTGATTCCAATTTTAAAAACTAATTTTCAATGATTCTAGAATAATAAAGCTTAGTGGATTCAACACCACAATGATTCATCTTCCTCTAAGCATTTTATAATTTAATAATCAAATATAAATTAAATTGAAATAAAATTTATTACTAAAATTAAATCAACAATTTCAAAACATGCTATTCTACAATATTGAGAGTTAATTTACTTGTTGATCTGAGTCGTTTACTATTTTTCCATCTATAATTGTGCATTGCTTTGTTGGGCCTTGCAACATGAGCATGAAATATGGATGGTTTGTGTTGGATGTTTCTATGTTTTCATTGATGTCAACATGATGATATCTACATGATGATAAATCTATGAGAAGCCTACTTGGTTTACCAAAAGCTATTCTCTATTGGTAATTCCCTTTTGTGATGTATAGGTGTGTTATTGTTTGAGTCTGAAATTCACTGCAACATCTGATATGAATCTAATCTCTTAACCATGTTATCTTAAATCATTTAGATAGCTATATCACAGATCTTGAGACATTTTTTGGTTGTGAGCATAAATTTATCTTTGAGAAAGTTCAACTTTGTATTCTACTATTGTTCCTTGCTTGGCATACTGTGTGAGAGACAACATTCTATTAAGGTGAATATTCTTATGTTGTGGTTTTGTTGATAGTCTCTGTTAGAAATATATGCCTCAATCATCACAGGCTATAACCTCTACTGGAGCAAAGATGGTATGACATCCATCATGTCTGGCTGACTAGTAGCTTTGATACATTATGATTTGTATAGGTCGATGTGACCTAGCTTCTATCTCACCGAACGTTCCTATCGCTGTGACATTTTGTGTTCATTGTGATCTCTTACCACTTGTGGAGACCTCTGGCTGACAGGCCATTCAATCGAGCGTCAGGGAGAGTCTTGGTTGTTCGCTATGAGCTCTCAGCAAGATGATTGTCTCACTGACAGTGTTTAGCTTGAAGTCTCTGGGGAAATTCTTGGAGTTTGATATGACTTATATCGATAAGGAATGTCTCACTGATGGTGTACACTCAGAGTAGAACAAAGGTCTCGGTGTGAGGTCTTAGCAATGGGAAAAGGTCTTGCCGATAGTAGTATGGTTTCAGAGTAACATATGAAAGTTTGGTGAAACCTTTTGGTGAAAGATATGTCTTGCTGACCATTCGGTGCTTGGTGAAACATAAGGATCTTGGAATAGAGTCTCACTGAAGGATGATAGTCTTGGCGACTGCTGATGGCTTCGGTGTAACTTAATGTAGCTCGATGAAACCTCTTGGCGAGCGGTAAGTCTTGTCGATAGGAATTTTGAGATCATTGTGACTTTGAATAACTGTATGTGGTCTCACCGAAGAGTGATAGTCTTTTCGAATGGAAAAATCATGTCTATGTGACTTGTGGAGCTTCGGTATGACATCTCAGTGAAAGTGATATGTCTTGGCGACATGGAAAAATCTGAATGATAGCTATCAGCACTTGATGTAACATCTTGTCGATAGGTAAACTCTTGGCGATATCGAATATGAAGTCTTTGGGCATCGGGGAGACACTTCTTGTGTCTCACCAACATGCCGATACAGTGTGAAGCCATTTGACCGAGTGAGACTATCCTATGTGGCTCATTTTCAACCAATAGGAGAAGTCGAATAGGAACCATTGGAAGGCAGTCTATTGTGGCAATTCTGTGAGGAAGTTTGACTGACAGGGAATGCCATGAATATAGTTTTTAGTTGCAGAGGTTCGTGGGTTCGATGGTTGGTTTGATCAATAGGTGTGTTAACAGTTCGAATTGTATCAGAGTGAATTCTATTTAGTGTAGACTATAACTTGAAGGTTCCTATACAAGATTGTTCATGGTGAATGCTGTTGTAAACAGACATCAGAAAGATAAGCTTAAAAATTGTATGTAATCCTTATTACTGTAATACAAAGTGAGTTCTCTTGGCGTGGCAGGTTTTTCTCCCATAAGGGTTTTCCCATGTATATCTGGTGTTCATCTATTTTTGTCTAATTCTTTGTTTCTGATATTTATTTCAAAGTGCATCTTAATTGAAAAATTTAAAAGTATATCTACATTCTTCCCTGAGGTATTGATGTTAGGAGAGTTGTTTCCGCATCTAGCTTTCCTTACAGTCTCTACGCTAGTGGTATGATGGTAAATTAATGTGTTCTCAAATTTGGAAGGTGTTTTCTTTGAGGATTATTTGTTGGTTTGGAGACTTGTATTCTAGTCTTGGCTAACTTAGTGTATGCAATACATTATGGAGACTAGTTGTGTTTTATGGATGTCAACTGACTTGGTACAATGCATTACATGGATAAAATATTTTATGGTGTTGACAAAGAGAGTTTTGATTATTCTGTTTTCATCTAATTAGGCTGACCTAATTGATGATCAAGATATACTTGTATATATATAAGATGTTTTTAGGAATGAGATGAGAGAGTGAATAAGGAGAATAAAAGTGTGTGGAAGAAAGGTCTGAGCCCAAATGCTTTATTAGTTGTGGATTAGTACAAGTTTGTTGAGAGATTACTATTTAAGGTATTACTTCATATTCTAAGCTTCATTGGAACTGAACCCTACACATTGAAGGTGTATCCTATCAGTTCAATCTCCTGGCAGTGAGCCACTCTCCTTGTATCTTGGTGGTCAACCATATTTTGTATTCAGGCAGTGAAGCTTTTTAAGGATAGTGAGTCCTGACAGTGAGCCCCATAATATTTTGCATCTGAATATAATATATTGTGAGTTAGCCCTCACCATGGTGTTTCCCTCTTTGGCTTTTCCATCTAAAGATCCTAGTGTTCATGTGTATGGCTGCTTTGATTTATTTCTATGTTTTCTCTTACTGATTCTACCAAAATTATGATAATGGTTTTATGTATTTTATTTCAATGGTTTAATCAAATATTGATTCACCCCCTCTCAGTATTTTAGATGTTCCACAATTGGTATCAGAGCTTGGTTCCTCAGAAGGAGCCTAATAGCTTGAGGAAGATCCAAAAATTTGAATATAAGAATTTTTTTCCTCTGAAAGTGGTTTTTGTTGGATGTTAAGAAGAAATAGAATATCTAAAGGACAAGTTGATGAAAGTGAATGAGTATATTGAAAAGTTACAAAGTAAAAGTGTCAAAACATGTGATCTATTGGCTAAAGTAGATAAAACTATCTCCAACCTGTTGCAACAATTAGATGAAAATAAAAGAACTAAATAATATCATATTTAATCAAAATTCAAGGGAAGATGGATGAATCCATGAAGCTTGAGGAAGAAGTAGAAATATTGAGATCGAATCTGGAAAAGACAAGAATTTTTGAAGAAAAAATTAAGATAAGCTTGGAAATGCTTGATGAATTGATTACTTCTCAGAGATTGGTGATGGATAAGAGTGGTTTAGGGTTTGAGGAAGGTCAAAGTTTTAAAGTGAAGCAATCTATTGATAAGAAGACTCGATGCAAAAATGGACAAATCAAGGATCTAAGAAACAATTTTGGAAGAACTCATATCAAATGACATGATGCTAAAAGGTATATATCATTCAATGGTGTATGTTATTCTTGCAATAAATTTTGTCATAAGTGAACTGTAGATTTTAGGGGTGTGAAATGCTATGACTCTCTTTTTCTCAATTAGGGTTTTTCACCTAAAGGAAAGAAATAGATCCCACACCAAAATCTAAGTGGTTCACTCAATATTAATGAAATATGAATAAAATATGTATAAATAGGATGATCTAAATGTAGAAATTTGGTAAAAGATATAGATTATTAAATGGAAACTAGAGAAATGCATGTTGTTTGAAAACACATTGTGATATGCAAAAAGACTTAGAAAATCACTTCGAAATGCAAGCAAAACAAAATAGAAAGCTATAAAACTGAATGTGTGCAATTGAGAACTTGTTGGAGATTGGAAATGACTCTAAAATTTTGATGATGCTAATTTTTAGGCCTGGTGGGACTCATTCGCCATTCTCGACAAATCAGTCCCAGTTTTGGAAAATTCTATTGGGGCCTGTTTTAGCCAAATGGGTATCGAAATCTACAAAAATCTTCAAGAAATAGGTACAATAGGACTCATTCTCCACTCTAGGTGAATTAGTCCACTTTGAATTTTCTTAAAACTCAAAATGGAATTTGTAGCTTTTCTCCTACTCAATCTGCACTTTGGTGTCTGGATCTGAAACCTTGATTTTCAGCATTGTTGGTGACTTTTTGTGTAGGTTTTGACCTTACAAAAGTGGAGATCACTTCAAAAAGTTTTCAACCTAATATTTAATGGTTTCCAAGTCTTCAAAGTACCTATATCTGCAAACACACAAAGGAAAAGAGAGAAAATGTTGATTGTTAGGGATTGGGGGTTTGCCTTGGTCAAACCCCATTTAGGCAATTAAACCAAAATGATGAAATAAGATAATGAAACATGAAATATGAAACAATACAATTAGAAAATTTCCATGATGAAGGATCTTGAATTTATACAATAATGTATATAGAATCTTTCTTTTGAATGCCTTGATGATGTCCTTGAAATGATAAAACACTAGCTTACTTGACTTGAGATGGAAGAATGATGGATGAATAATAAAGAGTGAATGTGATTTAGGGTTTAGAGAGGTGATTTTATAGGAAATTCACCTTATTAGCTAGAAAATTGGATCCCTAAGGCTGGCATGTGAAAACAATAAACTTAAATTTCAATTTTTCCTGTTCAAAGGTCAAAAATGAGCCAAATGGGACTCATTCACCACCCATGGAAAATGGGTCCCACCTAGATGGGAATCATTCACCATGGATGGAAAATGGGTCCCATAGGGACCATTTTGACATCTAAGATGCCAAGAGATAAGTAAATAAGGTGTAAATTGCAATTTTGTTGGGTATTTTATCAAATATTGCCCCAAGATGCACAATATGGGTTAATAAGGGCCTATTAGTGATGATGAAAAGGTAAATTAGGGCTTGGGACAAAAAATTCAATGTGAAAGTGTGATTAAATACACTTTACAACACTAAAATGAGGTCCACACACCCTAGGAAAGTACAAGAACCAATGTGAATGTGTAAAAAACACTACAACACTAGTTTAACTTTAGGTTTATTTTACAAGCCTTCAATATTAGTGTGATAATGTTATTAAACACATTTTATAATGTTGAATTAGGGAGAAATGAGTTCATTAACTCTAGAAAAGCATGAAAGACCTTTACAACACTTTAAAACACCTTTGCAAGACATTGTTAAAAGCATGTTATTTAATTTGCAAGGGTCCAAGACCTTGTTGACGTCCGAGATGGCACAACAACATTGTAAACAGAATATTGCTACTTTGTGTCTCCTGAAAGAGAAAGATGATCACATGGATATCTTAGCTCCCAAGGTCTTGGTAGTTGGGTCTCAACTGTGCTCATGTCCCTCAGTGGTCAATGTAATAGTAATGTTCAAGGGGCCTACTGGTGTGAGCTTTTGGACTGTTGTGAGAGCAAACATAAACTTAAAACCTATTCTAACCAGGGTTTTAAAGAAATGTAAAAAAAAAGAGGGATCAGGGCTTTGGAACAGAAAAGAATGACACTTCATCCAAATTGACCAGACCTATCACTTTCCAAGGAATTCCTAACTACAACTATAGAACAGAATTAACTTGTGACTAACACATAGCTTCATCCACAATGTTGATTTCAACAACAGATTGCAATTTACCATTCAAACAAAATAGAGAATCGAACCTCATTCCTTGAAAGCTTTCAAATCAAATGATCAACTCAAGACTAACACCATTCTGAAACACAACATGAAGTAGATTAAGATGACCTGTCAGCTTCCAAGGAATTCCTAACTACAACTATAGAACATAATTAACTTGTGACTAACACACAACTTCATCCATTCACAATGCTGATTTCAACAGTAGATTGCAAGTTACCATTCAAACAAAACAGAAAATCGAACCTCATTCCTTGAAAGCTTTCAAATAAAATGATCAACTCAAGGCTAACACCATTCTGAAACACAACATGAAGTAGATTAAGATCTGGTCGCTTCTACTGTCAGTGAGACAGATAAACAACAATTACAAAGCTGGCACAATCACCAGTGAATAGAAAATCTATGATTTCAAATTGTTCCCATTTACACTAAGAAAGCTAAAAGATACATTAGAGTCTATTCTGAATCTAACTCCTACTCAGGAAGACAAAAGAAGCTTCTATTACAAAGAATCAGGATCAACTTCTATCCCCTCTATTCCTATTCTACTGAATACTAACTAGAAATTCTCTACCTACCACTTTCTAACCTAGAAGTGCCTTTTTTTACAAAGAGGCAAGAATTCCTTATATACAAGATGCATCAAAAGGATGTGTTGTCCCCCCACATTAGGGTTTACAAAATATCTGCTTCTAGGAGAGTCGGCTGCAAGAGGTTCGGCGTCTAGATCTTTTGCAGAAAGTTGGTTCTTCATTAAACTCGAATCCTTGCTATCTATGTCGATGAAGATCATCTCCTGGAAAGATCTGCAAATCTTTTTACTATTGCAACATTAATTTCAAGCCTCCGTGTCCATTTCAAATCTCCAACGGAGTTGCTTTGAGTGCCCTAAAATATCGCCAATAATGCCGAGATACCTCTATCAGTAGATATCGTCTATCCCCTTTTTCACGGCTTTATCTTCTTCCTCGACTCTCTTCTCATCTAGATCTATCCTTCTATGAGTTTGTCGGAGAGACCAACCTCCTCCACTGAGAAGCCATGCCAAAGGTGTGTCCTTTCATCAAGAGCCCATTTCACTTCGGGGAGACCCTACACTATTGGCTCGATCTCCTGGCGAGATTGTCCCAGTCATACTGACGCCTTCTTCATTTTGTGGGCCCATTCTGTATCAGTAAGAGTTACGGTGATGCCAGACTCCTTGGGTGAGCTTTGTTTTCTATCAGGGAGACTTCATGGTCTCGGGGAGACCTTACCCTGAATGGATCTTTTCTTACTGATCTGTTGCTTGTTGTCGGCATGACCTTCCGTGGTCGGGGAGATGTTATAGCGACCCTTTGTTTTCTCGGTGAGCTCTCATTTCTTTTGGTGGCCCCCTCCTTCGGTCGGTAGGACATTCACCTTCAGAAAGACATCATGGCATACCCTAAGAGCTACAACGATATGTTCCTTCATTGGTGGATTCACCGCTATCAACAAGACATGAGACAGTCGCTAAGACCACGTGGCGAAACCCTTGTTTTCTTTGGAGTCTCCCCGACATCCTTTGTTGACCCTCTCATGCTAGTTCCTATTTTTGTTTCAGTGTGACTCCCACCGAAGCCAAACATATCAAGGCCCTTTACTCAGTCAGAGAGACATTAGGGGTTCGCTGAGACATCCCGACAAAGAGAGAACATTGTGCCGACAGTGAATACCCTTTGCCGCCCGTTGGTGAGACTTGAAGATCTCGCTGAGACCTCTTGGCAGGGAGAGAACCTTATGGCGATATAAGAACCCATCTGAAGGTGGTCGGAAAGACCTTTCATCAAGATGCTTAAGAAATATCCTCATGCCCATGACTTGATCCTACAAAACAAGGTCTTTGTTAGAACAATACATTAATATCATGCTTTTTACTAAAAAGAAACTCAACTCTGGTAGAGGCGGAGCCAACACAGGATCGGGAAGTAAAATTAAACAAGTCCTGGTGGAACTGGGATAGGAACAAAACATGACCCAGAAACAACATCCCCTCATCTTCAAAACTAGTAGGGGCAGGGCCAAATGAGCCAGGGAAACAACCAACATTTCCAAGTTCACACCTCGAACCGACCCCACTTCCGTGAAGAAAGGCAGAATGCAAAAGGATGACAACCAAAACACTGGCAGAGCTGGAGTGAAATGATGGATGGAACCGGGGTCAGAACCAAATCCAAACCAGAGACCTTGAGGAAGTCTCCAAGTTTTGGGCTCGGATTCCGTTCTGAACCTGCCTTTGACGTCACTTGAAAAGAGGAAAAGAATGGAACAGAAAGAAAGAGAAAGGGGAAGGAAAAACCCATGGAAAAAACAAAGGAAACCAGAAGCAAAAGAACCAAAAAACATGGAATCGGGATCGACACTAAATCCGAACTAGGAACTTTGAGGAAGTTCCTGGGTTCAGACCTAGTTCTGGTTCTGAGTCTGCCAACATGAAAAATAAAATGCCCAAGGCTGAAAAGAAAGTTAAGGCAAAGGACACTTATCAACAAAGACCAACGAAAAGGGAAGAAAAGGTGGGGTTGGACCCACGATGGGGCTCAAACGAGGGACCTTGAGAAAGTTCAACATTCCAAGTCGGTCCCATACCTGACTCTAACAAAGAATGAAGGAGGAAGGAAAAGAATAGTCAGAACCAGAACTGGAGACTAAACAAGACCAAAACATAGAAGGAATTTCCAAGTCTGGTATTGGTCTCGGTTCTGCCTCCGACAGAACTTTGAAAGGAAAAATCCTAAGGCAGAAAACCAAAGGCAAAAGAGAAAAAGACAAAAAAAGAAAGGGGGACCCATTTTGATCCAGATCAAAGTGGGGTGGTTATGCAAGGCATAACAAATGGTGACTCGACTGGGAAAATGGTTTAACCATTTTCAAGAATCTGAAGGATTCAGCTACCCAAAACTCCTGGTTCATAAGCATCACAACTCTAGTTGGGTCAGTTATAACAAAACAAGGTAGAGCTAGAAACTCAAATGTAAGTCAATCAATGGTTACCCTTGAATCAACGTGTGTGCTTGATTGTGTAACATTCTCTCCTAAAGTTTTCCTCATCTTTCAGACAACAATGTGCAGGATTTGAGCTACATGAGTTGATTTCCTTTTGTGCAATGATATCCCAGGCATTGCTCCGCTACCAGTCAGGCGTCCATAGCCCCGACGGAGATACCTCTAGTTTTTTCATAGCATTGCTCTACTGCCAGATAGACGTCCATAGCCCCGGTAGAGATAATGGAATCACCCATTCATATTGAATTACCTTTTTTCTTTTGAGGTTTCATACATTTCATTTAGTTCTCTTTTCCTTTCAATATGTCAGATGTTTAACATCTGATCTGGGTTGAAAACTACCATGGACCTCATGAAAACACTTGGAAAATCAGATTTTTCACTGAAGTCTTACAACATTGCCATCCTAGGACAAATGTACCATTACAAGAGGAGATGATCTTATTGATTTTTGATAGATTCAGAGGGAGCTAATGAAGGTTACTCACTTTGTACGTTGTTTTCAAGACGTTCCACAACTCTTATTAGACGATGGGCATGAAACAAAAGGTTTAGGATAAAATCACCAAAATAGAAAGCCTAAAAATATCTAAACCACCTCTCCAAATGACCAAGGTATGCTTCAGATAACAACCACCATTCCAAAGATGGAAGGAAACAAATGAATCCCCAAAGAATAAAACAAAACAGAAACAAAAAGAACAAGAAAAGAAGAAAAAAAAAAAAACAAAGGAAAACTAACTAAACCAAAAACTAACCTATCCTAATCCTAAACTAACTCCAAAGCCAAACTTTGCAAACACAAGACTGTAAAAATTTATACATTGACTTGACTGATTTTTCATTATGTGCAACAATCTTAACTTACTAGGTACAGTTCTAAACCTAGCAAATTTATCTTTATACTCAGAAATATAAAGTTTATAAGCAATAAGTTCATTCTGAGAGCATAAAGCTTGAAAGATTATCAACTGTGGGTTCTTAGTGTTTCAATGATTTACCCACAAACAGGTTTTACTATCCTCTATGCCATAATCAAACTGAAAATTATTAAAATACAGAGGATAATGAAAGGACACCACCTGATTCTGTAGATTCCTAGTTGCTAATGCAGACTTGTGGTGTATGATTTCCTCTTCACGAGGTCTTAGCTCATGGAACACCACTGGAACAGGGTTTGTCTTGCAGTCAGGATACTCACTCACCAATATCTATTTATCTCGGGCATGGAGTCAATTTTTTTTGAATTTCTTGAGATGAAGTATCAGTTTGAACATTCTCTTGCAACATGTCATCCCCTAGGGTTTGAGAATATGCCTCCCGCTTATCATCATTGATGTCAAGGATACTGGCACATGGCAGACAAGTATTTCCTTCAAGATAATTTGAACACACAGATTCAAAGTCAAGAAAACACTCTCTCAATTCATATTTCTGCACCTCATCAGCAAGGAGATGCCACTTAGCATCAACTTTATCAGTATTAAAAACACATTGATTAGTAGATACTAAGCAAGGACCTTCTTCCAACAACACATTTGAGCAATCAGAATTGAAATGAAGAAAATACTCCCTTGTCTCATTCTCTTCATTATGTTGAAGAGATTCAACTTCTGAGATAACCTCTTGGTTGCTTTCTTGGAATTCCTCTGCTTTATCCAAATGTACTCTGTCATGAACTTCCTAAGGGAACACTTGACTGATTTGCACGTCTTCTTGAACTTCTTCCCTTAAGACTTCATTTGGGAATTTAAGTCCTTGTTTTTGACCATTAGGGTCATTGGCAATCTCATCTTGAAGCATATGATCTATTCCAATCCGTCCACCATTTAAATTAGTCGAGTCATCTTCTTGCACTAAGCAATCAAGGTGTGTTTCTTCCTCATTGACCATCATGAAAGCATCTATGAATGCATCGATGAATCCCTTCTCCCCTTCCATCAAGTCTGCACTAGGTAGAGGAGTTTCATTAGTTGTTGAATCCATCTCATTGCAGGAATCAAGATCACCAAAATATAGGGAAGAATTAAATCTCCCCACACAGTCACTCTTATCATTTTGGATAGACTGATCATCATTGTTGTATGTACTAGTTTTCTCATCCTCTTCATTGATGCTTTGGAAGATGATTGAAAAGAGATGATATGGTTATAACCTCATTAACAAGTGGAGTACCTGACTCTGTGATTGGATTTTGCAGGGTTGAGTTCTCCCAGTGGTCTTGTGTGCGACTGACCTGATATGGGGTGTTGGAAAATGTGGTACTTGGTGAGAATGATTGCATCTGGGTAGGGATGATGGGTGAAATGGCATAAGGCTGTAGATGATGGTAGTTTTCAAGCACAAGAGGATTATAACCCTAAGTTTGGCTATCTGAATTTCTAGTGTCACCTCCAAATTGTGCCAATAAGAGAGCCTTTCTAAATGCATCATACAAGGATGTAGCCTCACCACAACCTATGACTTTGGTTGCAAATGAAAGGTTTAAACCCCAATAATAATTTTCTATCAGTATCTGATCATCTACAACCAAACCTAAGGCCTGAACCCTTTGATACACGAGCAAAAATCTGTGGTTAAATTGATAAATGAGTTATAATAGTATTCTTTTCATAGCTGCAAATTCAAATGATGGGTCTTGTGTTTAGGGATCAAACTGATCTAAGAATAAGATTTCTAACTCCACCCATGAACAAATAGATTCTAGTGGCAGGTTAACATACCATTGTCTTGCTGAACCTTGAAGTGTTCTGATGAAAAATTGATAGATGACATCCTCATGCAGAACCTAGAGAAAAGTAAGTATATGCCTGCAAACTCCAACATGTTCAGAAGCATTTTTCCCATTGTCAGGGAAAAATAAAGGAAGCTTATCGTATAGGTGACCAAGGATTTCATGGAAAAATCCCTGTATATACAAAGGGCTACCCATTAGAGCTGGGTCCTCCAAGACCTAACCCACTCCAACTCACAATGATCCAAAATTACTCATAGGGGCCCTCCTAGCGCCAGTCCTATTGACGTCCCGGATGGCACAACAACATTGCAAATAGAATATTGCTACTTTGTTTCTCTTGAAAGAGAAAGATGATCACATGGATATCTTAGCTCCCAAGGTCTTGGTAGTTGGGTCTCAACTGTGCTAATGTCCCTCAGTGGTCAATGTAACAGTAATGTTCAAGGGGCCTACTGGTGTGAGCTTTTGGACTATTGTGAGAGCAAACATAAACTTAAAACCTATTCTAACTGGGATTTTAAAGAAATGTAAAAAAAAAAGAGGGATCAGGGCTTTGGAACATAAAAGAATGACACTTCATCCGAATTGACCAGACCAGTCACCTTCCAAGGAATTCCTAACTACAATTGTGGAAAATAATTAACTTGTGACTAACACATAGCTTCATCCATTCACAATGCTAATTTCAACAGCAGATTGCAAGTTACCATTCAAACAAAACAGAAAATTGAACCTCATTCCTTGAAAGCTTTCAAATCAAATGATCAACTCAAGACTAACACCATTCTAAAACACAACATGAAGTAGATTAAGATCTGGTTGCTTCTACTGTCAGTGAGAAAGATAAACAACAATTACAAAGCTGGCACAATCACCAGTGTATAGAAAATCTATGATTTCAAATTGTTCCCATTTAGACTAAGAAAGTTGAAAGATACATTAGAGTCTATTCTGAATCTAACTCCTACTCAAGAAGACAAAAGAAGCTCCTATTACAAAGAATCAGGATCAGCTTCTATCCCCTCTATTCCTATTCTACTGAATACTAACTAGAAATTCTTTACCTACCACTTTCTAACCTAGAAGTGCTTTTTTTTACAAAGAGGCAAGAATGCCTTATATACAGGATGCATCAAAAAGGATGTGATGTCCCCCCACATTAGGGTTTACAAAATATCTGCTTCCAGGAGAGTCGGCTTCAAGAGGGTCGGCATCTAGATCTTTTGCAGAAAGTCAGTTCTACATTAAACTCGAATCCTTGCTGTCTATGTTGGTGAAGATCATCTCCTGGAAAGATTTGCAAATCTTTTTGCTTTTGTAGCATTATTTTCTGGCCTTTGTGTCCATTTCGAATCTCCAACAGAGCTGCTTTGAGTGCCCTAAAATATCGCCATTAATGTCGAGATACCTTTGTTAGTAGATACTAGTTGTCCCATTTTTCATGGCTTTATCTTCTTCCTCGACTCTCTTCTCATCTAGATCTATCCTTCTGCAAGTCTGTCAGAGAGACCAACCTCCTCTGCTGAGAAGCCATGCTGAAGGCCCGTCCTTTCATTGAGAGCCCATTTCACTTTAGGGAGACCCTACACTATCGGCCTGATCTCCTTGCGAGATCGTCCTGGTCATACCGATGCCTTCTTCATTTGGCGGGCCCATTCTGTATTGGTAAGAGTTATGGCGACGCCAGACTCCTTGGGAAAGCTTTGTTTTCTATCAAGGAGACTTCATGGTCTCGAGGAGACCTTATCGTGAATGGCTCTTTTCTTACCGAGCCGCTCGTTATTTTTAGCATGACCTTTCGTGGTCGGGGAGACGTTATAGCAACCCTTTGTTTTCTCGGCGAGCTTTCATTTCTTTCGGTGGCCCCTCCTTTGGTTATCAAGACATCCACCTTTGGCAAGATGTCATGGTGGGTGCCAAGAGCTACAATGATATGTTCCTTCATTGGCGGATTCACTGCTATTAGCAAGACATGAGACGGTCGCTAAGACCACATGGCGAAACCCTTGTTTTCTTTGGAGTCTCCTTGACATCCTTTGTTGACCCTCTCACGCCAGTTCCTATTTTTGTTTCGGTATGACTCCCGCAGAAGGAAAACATATCGAGGCCCTTTACTTAGTCGGCAAGACATTAGGGGTTTTCCAAGACATCCCGGTGAAGAGAGAACATTGTGCCGATAGTGAATACCCTTTGCCACCTGTTGGTGAAACCTGAAGATCTCACCGAGGCCTCTTGGTGGGGAGAGAACCTTATGGCGATATAAGAACCCATTTGAAGGTGGTCAGCAAGACTTTTCGTCGAGATCCTTAAGAAATATCCTCATGCCCATGACTTGATCCTACAAAACAAGGTCTTCGTTAGAACAATACATTAATATCATGCTTTTTACCAAAAAAAAACTCAACTCCAGTGGAGGCGGAGCCAACACGAGATCGGGAAGCAAAATTAAACAAGTCCCAATGGAACCGGGATCGGAACAAAACATGACCCAGAAACGACATCCCCCCGTCTTCAAAACTGGCGAGGGCAGGGCCAAATGAGCTAGGGAAACAACTAACATTTCCAAGTTCACACCCTGAACCGACCCCGCTTCCATGAAGAAAGGCAGAATGCAAAAGGATGGCAACCAAAACACTGGTAGAGCTAGAGTGAAATGACGGACAGAACTGGGGTCGGAACCAAATCTGAACCAGAAACCTTGAGGAAGTCTCCAAGTTTTGGGCTCAGATTCCATTCTGAATTTTCCTCTGACGTCGCTTGAAAAGAGGAAAAGAATGGAATAGAAAGAAAGAGAAAGGGGAAGGAAAAAACCATGGCCAAAATAGAGGAAACCAGAAGTGAAAGAACCAAAAAATGTGGAACCGGGATCGACACTAAAGCCGAACCAGGAACTTTGAGGAAGTTCCCGAGTTGGGACCCAGTTCTGGTTCCGGGTCTGCCAACACAAAAAAGAAAATGCCCAAGGCAAAAAAGAAAGTTAAGGCAAAGGACACTTACCGACAAAGACCAACGAAAAGGGAAGAAAAGGTGGGGTCAGACTCGGAACGGGGCTTAAATGAGGGACCTTGAGAAATTTCAACATTCCGAGTTGGTCCCGGACCTGACTCCAACAAAGAATGAAGGAGGAAGGCAAAGAATAGTCAGAACCAGAACCGGGGATGAAACAAGACCAAAACATAGAAGGAATTTCCAAGTCTCGTATTGGTCCCGGTTCCGCCTCCGATAGAACTTTGAAAGGAAAATGCCTAAGGCAGAAAACCAATGGCAAAAGAGAAAAAGACAAAAAAAGAAAGGGGGACCCATTTTGATCCAGATCAAAGTGGGGTGGTTATGCAAGGCATAACAGACCTATTGTGGATGCATAAAATGCCTCACAACACTTGAATCAAGACCTCATTAAGTCCAATTTATCATGAGTTATTCCCATGTCAAGCAAGTTGCCTTTTTTCTACAATACAATAAGGAAAATGACTACAAAAGTAAAATGAATGTTTCTTTATCATTCTATGAAAAATGTCATAAGTGCAAGAAGATTGAATATAAAGTTAGTCTATGTAAAGATAAGTTAAATAAAAGAAAGAATGGAAAGAAGAATGTCATTTGCTATAAGTGCAACAATCCGAAACACCCTGTTAATAACTACAAAAGAAGAAGAAAATATTATCTAGAAAGGAATCATTATCAAATCATTGATCTAGAAGTATCAAGAAAGGAAATGAAAAGTATTTGGAGAAAGGAAGGAAAGAAAGTTGAATCATCGGTCTTATCTATGCTAACCTCTGGTGCAAATACTCTTGTCAATTTCTAAGTAAAGCAGTGGCTATGGGGGAGCAATTATCAAAAAATATAATGAACCCCCTCATTGATACTTGTGTCACATCATGACATAAGTATATTTAATGTGGTAAGGAAATTAAGGAATTTATCTCAATCGCATGTGTGAAGGAAAAAGTCTAAATTTTTTGAAAGAATGAAGGTGTACATGATTTTCAAGGTAATCTACCTTCAAGTTGAAGCATTTATTGCAAAATCATTCGAAATGGAAGGGATAAATTTAGATAATTCAAGAGGCTTATGTGAAATTAGAGAAGTGTGCAAAGGAATCTTAGATAGTAACTTAGAGTTTAAGGGTTTGAAGAAAAGAACAAGTAGATTCGAGAAGTGAGCTTCAGAAGCAGGATATCTATACATTTCTCTTTAGCATCTATAGATGTATTCCATTTGCACAGTATTTTACTTTAATTGCTATGGATAATTCAAAGATTGTGAATAGTGTGGATAAAGTGCAAGCCAATTTGAGATGATATTTGAAGGATTTTTTGGAAGAGTATGTTGGTGCATTCTCTCACATCCCTTCGAGAGTGTTTCCCATAGAGGATATCTATAGACACTGAAAAATTTCTTGAATCATATCATACACTTGAATTAGGTATACTAACATTGTTTCCTCTTGAAACACATCCTCTTTTCACTTGATTAAATTAGTATAGTCATTTTAATTAATTGAATCATTTGCATCTATTAACCTAATTTATTTAATTAAGTTAATTCCCCCCTTTCATGCTAACATTTCATCTCATTAAATTATATAAATCAAACTATTTAATTTAATTCCCTAAGTCTTCTTATTTAATTAAATATCCCTAAGTTATTTAATTAAATGTCATTTCACCTTTCCCCCTTTCATTAAATCACTTAATTTAGTGAATATCACTTTATTCTTCTAAATCCCCTAATTGCATGATTAAACCCTTGTTTAATTAGAAATGATCTAATTAATCTAATTCCTCCCACTTGCAAAGGAATATTCCTCCTTTGCACATTCCTTAAAAAGAGGAATATTCCCATGGAATATTCCTTCCCCTTTTGTACAATTAAAATTTGTTTTAATTTGCACAATATCCTTTTCTCTCACCCATGAGAATATTCTAAAGAATATTCTCTCTCCTCCAATCATTTGAAAAACGAAATATTATCACTTGGCTTCATATGCAAGCTAACTTGTGACTTCTTGTGCAAGTTAACTTTTGACCTCTTGTACAAGTCAAAAGTGTGCTTGTTTAGAAGGAATGAGAACCCTTCATTAAATCTCATCTTGCATTCTCACTCGTTGATGAAAATACATGATCCATGCCTCCAATTTCCTCCATCCTTGACCATTGATTAGCATTTTCAATCTCAACCATTTATTTCTCATTTGCTTTCCTATAAATAGATCACTATTTGGAGACAAATGGATTCATCTTTATCAGAGCAAACTTATGTTGTTGAAATCACTCACACTTACACTCACACTCATTTTTAGTTCAAATTTAGCATATTTTAGTTTAAATTAGTTGCATAATATCTTAGCTTCCATTAATAGCTTCCATAATGCATCAATTTAGCTAAATTAGATAATTAGGGTTTGAAGATTTTTAGTTTAAATATCATTTAGGTTAGCTTAGCAATTACATATCTGAATCATTTTAGCATAAATCATGGTAGATTAACTTTTGCATCATACTCATTTTAGCATAAATCATGTTTTCAATCACATCTCACAACCGTTTCATCGATTCTCTTCAATAGAATCAATTGAAACAAGCTCACTTCTCATAGGATTGGGAAAGGGTCATCGTTCCACATCAACGTGACACCAATCCAAAAATAAGATAAGTTTCAAATGGGTTAGAGTAGACATTTTAAATGTTTTTGAAACTTAGAATGCTTTGATTTGATGAATGTTTAGCTTAACTTCAATTCAATTGATCTTGTTTAGATTGAGTATTATTGGCTTTGTTATGCTTAAATTCTTCATCGATTAAGTGTAATCAGCCCATACTAATATCCTGGATCACATTCTAGTGCTAGGAGGGA
The DNA here is from genome assembly GCA_007258455.2 of Sequoia sempervirens. Classification (NCBI taxonomy): domain Eukaryota; kingdom Viridiplantae; phylum Streptophyta; class Pinopsida; order Cupressales; family Cupressaceae; genus Sequoia; species Sequoia sempervirens. The sequence continues at coordinate 123,444,719 of VDFB02168118.1, read as the reverse complement.
AAAACCGATCAAATTTAATCAATTTCTATCTTGAATTTTGTTCGTTTTGACTTTTATAGGATAGAGAAATTCCCAAAACAATTTTAGCGATGCCTTCTTAGGGTGTCATCATATAGTGACACCATCATCATTACAAACAACACCTATTAAATATACCAACACTAATTAAACAAACGGTGATGCTAATACTTTTTAGAGGTATCAAATATTTACAGACGGTGATGCTCGACCAAATAGCGATGCTATCGCACTCACTATTTTCTCTACAGAGTGACACTATCGTAAACAACGATGCCCAACTCTAGTAAGAAATTTAATGATAATTTTTTAGCATGTGTTTTAATTTTCTCGATTCATCAGATTACTAACATGCCTCTAATGTTTTTCTATTTTTTAGACTACTGGGTTTTGCAGGATTGGATGACATGAAGTTAAAGTGAAGAAGCATTCTCATCTTAAGATTTTATGATTGTAACAAGCGTTTGACACTTTGGGGAAATTATAACCCAATTTCTTATGATTTTTACTTTATGCTCTAGGACTCACTAAATTTAATTTGGGTTTAAAATGAACACTCAAACAAGACTAAAATTGAATCCTCATTTCTTCATTGTCTTTTATGTTTAAAATTGAACAAGGCAACTTAACATTTCATTTCATGCATAAAATGAATTCATCTTAGCTTTAGTTAGTTAAAATGAATGAGTGTTTGCTTTGTTGTGACACACATGTAGTGTGTATCCAATCCCCTTGTGCTTCATGTGATCTTGGGTGAAGAGAAATACTTAAGTACACTTTTATGCTTAATGTCACCCTTAAGAGAGGACTTACTATGAGATACACCCTGCAACAGGAAACTCATAGGCAAGTTCTCACAAGCACATTTACTAGCGGGCTATATGAAAGGTTGGGAAATCATGAGAAAGTACCTTCTATCCTATACTATATAACATACTTCACCTAGTACCATGGTAAGAGCCTTAAGTGGTAAAGCGGGTGTGCATATAGCTAGGTTTTCTTGGTTTGTTACTAAGAACCAAATTGTTTAGTTACCAAAAATCCTTAATGCTTGTTGGTGCAAGAATGGTTGTTCTGAATCCACTCCACATTTGCATTATTCATTGTTGAAACAAAAAAGTCCTTAATACCTTAGGATCTTCAGGATTTTTAGATTTGGTGGTCTCAAGAAGTGTGTGTCATGGAGGGGAGCTAGTGTCACCAAATCTCTAACTATTCACAATGTCTTGGTGTTTGGAGAAATCTGAGTGGGGACTTAACAAGTATGGCCATTTCAACCTAGGATTGTAAATGATTGTGAGTTAGTTTAATACATTTCTTGGTTCCAAAATGTTGCAAATAGACATTCACTACGTTCCTCAAAATTTCAAACACTTTGGCTTAAATATGGATACCTTTTGAAATAACCTTCATATTATTGCTTGTTCTAAGGATTTCTATCCTTAGAGATTTCTAAATATCTTGACTATTATCTCAATCCATATTTTCCAAAGACAACATAGGAAATTGTGGCTTCAACCTCATGATTCTCACAAAATGGACATTGTGAAAGTTATGATGTTTTTGACATAAATAGTTAGTTTGAAAACTTAATCAAGACAAGTGTCTGTGGTAAAATAAATTCACTAAACCAAGATAAATTGACAATTTCAACCCCACATGATTATTTGGAGATCAATTGCTCCTATTGAACAACCTAATCTTGAAGTCCTAATCATTGTTTTGGATGACATCGATTATGAATACCAATTTCAAGCTCTCATGGTAGGAAAGGATAGCCTTGGACTAGACAATTTCACTACCATAACAACATAGGATATGAGAATTCTTAAATGTATTGAAAATTCCTTCATAATTTATTGAAACCTCAGAAATAAGGGTTCCACCTTTTGAGAGATGAAACTAGGAGGCCCTATTTCACTCAAGTTTCACTTAAGGATACCTTAGAGATCTCAATCCAATGATAGAATGAGGGAAAGAGATCTACAATAGGGTTTTCTAGGGTGTGATTAAAGACAAAAATTTGGTTCACCACTAAGCTAGGGCTTGGAAAGACAAGTAATATGCAAAACCTAATGATAAAACTTAAATTCACAAACTTCAACTTAAACTTCATCGAATTTACCCTAAACACATTAAATGTGGAAAATATCAAAAAGCTGCTAAAAACATTCTTCTCAACACAAAAACCCCTAATTCGGTCTATTTTCTTCTGGTTCTTTTTCCACAACCTCTGATTCTTCATTGTTCACATCTCATCCTTGTGCCAGCCTCTGACATGCCATTTATCTATGGGGTTTTCATAAATTTTTGATAATGCTCCCCCTAAGACCATGATCATTCTAATTCCTAGAGGATTCATCTGTAATGGATGAGGGCACAGATGCATCTGTAGCTTCAGGTTTTTCTTCCTCTTTATTCTTCCATATCTTATTCATTTCTTGCTTCATTTCTTCTTTGTTGACCTTCTTTCCCAGATCATTCTTTTCTATTGGAGAAAAATTCTTTCCTTTCTTGCTTCTGCAAACCTTTGAAACATGTCCTAGTTTATTACAATTATAACATATGAAATTTTTATAATTACTTTGTCCTCCATTTCCTCTTGATCTATATTGATTTGCTTTATGTCCAAATTTGTTATAGGTATAACAATAGCCATTAAAGAATTGATTCATTCTACCTTCATTAAATTTTTTCCTCATTACCCAACTTATCATTCTCACTTGAGATCTGCATTCGGTAGCCTTATGTCCAATCTTTTTACACTCAAAGCATTGTCTGGCGAAGGGACTAGAAAATTGATTATTCCTGCTCCTACATTCTATTTCCTTGTGAAGATATTTATTATAGAAGAAACAAATACCATTGAAAGAGGGATACCTTTGTGCATTAGGTTGTCTCATAGGTGGTCTGCTTGTAAAATCTCTTGAATTTCTCTTTTGATTTCCTTTGTCCTAAATCCTGTGATTGTCCTTAGAACTTTCACCAGCATCATTTCCTAAGCTAGTTTTGTCTTTACTTGGTTTATGTCCAGCAAGTAATTCTCGAAGCTTATTGGAACTTGATTTAAAATTAGTTTCATAGAGCTTTACCTTTTCTAGTTCAATCCTCATGTTTACCACCTCCTATTCAAGTTTAGAGCATTCTTCAGATTTGTTCTGCACCATTGTGTTCAGACATTCTTCAATTCCCTTCTCTTCTACTATCAATTTCAATCCAGTTATCACTTGTCACAACTACTCACTCACTTGTCTGTTCCTTTCCTGGAATTTATTTAATTGTTCTTTCAAATTTCAGACACATTCATTTGCTTCATCCAGATTCTCCTTTAGATTTGTGTTTTCAGTTTCAACTCTGTCAAGATCCTTAAGTGTAGTCCAGAGTTCTTCTTTATCATCCATCTGATTAGCCATCAGGATCCTCCTTAAGTGGTTAAGCTCTACACCAAGGAACCAAACCTCTGATACCAATTGTTAAAAGGATACAAGACAATTAAGAGGGGGGTGAATTAGCTATCATAGAATTCAAATTTAAAAACACCAACACATATCAATTCCATAACCACATTATTTGTTATTAAGTATTGTTGTGCCTTTAGCACACACGCCTCATTCAAAATGGGGACCCTCTCTTTCTGTCACCTTGCCGGGTCACTTTTGTCATTGTCTCATTTTGCGTGCCCCCTGTTTGGTTTTCAAAATGGTTAGTGAGCCCTTAGGGATGTCATCTTAAATTGAGCATGTTTTTTGGCCCCCTCAAAATTTTCCAAGTCCTTAGTCCTAGCAAGTTCCCATTTGGTGTTTTCCTTAGTGCTTTAAGGTTAGTTTCCTTAGGGCTCATTGAGCCCACCCTATCGGGTCGCCCCTCTCAGACTTTCGTTGCCTCTTCATTATTTCTAATGGTTGTCCTCTGGTGGCATTCCACTTGTCGGGACTTGATCTCCCCGAGGCCATCTATTTATTGCCAAACTCTCAAGCATCCTTTAGCCCATGATGTTCCACCCATCAGAACTTAGACCCTTCAACGTTGTCCGATCATCACCAATAAATTAAATGGCTATCCATTGATGGCTACTCAACCATTGGATCCTAGCACTCCCTTGGCTGATTTTGAATTTGTAACCCACCAACCTTGGGTCATCTGTACAAGAATTTAATGGCTACATTTAATGCCTCCTTTTCTATATATAGCCAACTCTGAACTGTCATTTTCATATGTCAGTTTGATCAGAGTTAATTAGACCCAATCAGAGAGTGCTCTCCCCACATTGCCTCTGAGCTCGACAAGTCCCCACATCGATTTAAGCTATTTACCTACTGATTTCGTTCACTTCCTTCATCAGGTTCTCAAGGTGAGTTTGCTGCCCACACAAATTTTGTGTTTTTCTTTGATTTCTAGGAAAATTGATGAATTAAAAGGAGGAAAAATACATGAACTAGGTAGAGGAAAACATGGTATGCAAAACCCATATACTTGAATCCTCATAAAACCTTAAAGTCCACCCGAACATCACCAGCGAAACCTTTTCCTCCCGGCACCGTCCTTCAGATAGAACATTCATGCTCTGTGGACCTGGGCCTCCTCATTGTCACCAATGACCTTGAAACAAGCTAAAATTTGATGAGTGGTGAACCCCTCTTCCTGGTTTGCCATCACAAAGGGACCCCTTCCTTTCACCATCTAAAATATGCTAAATTTCACAAGCTGGGAAAAGGTCATCGACCTGTTCGGGTTTGCACTCGTAGGACTCTGTCCCCGGAGCATCGTTCATAACTTGTCGACCCCAAATGAATTTCTAGCCACAACTTTTCAGCACTCTGGTCCCATCTTGCTGATTGCCCCAAAACTAACGCTTTGAAATCCTAAAGTCCCCGCTTGTCTCGGATCCCACCTAGTGGATTTCCCCTTGTGGAACTCCATCTACATCTCACTATCTTGGAAATCTTTCTTAGCTTGGTCGTCCATACTTTGGGTCCTGCTCCTTCATTCACTGTGTAATATAGAACTTGAAAGTGACCATCTGACAAACACCCTTCGGGTCCCGTTGGTAGACCTCCATCTGCGGGTCACCACATTGAATATTCCATCTTTATGACTTTTGAGAAACTACCCTCCGCACTCTAGCTCTCAACTCCATCGTGGCTATCAAACAAAAATATTAAAAGGTTCCAAGTGGTTGGCATTCGGCAGGTTGTCCCCCACGGACCTCCGTCGTCGGGATTCTACCCTGTCCTAGTTGTTAAGAAAGGGAGAACTACCTCCATCCTTCCACTTCTCAAGGCCTGACCTCCTATTTTCTGATGAGTTTCCCCAAGAAAAAATAAAGAAAACATGAAATCCAAGCCATTGATCAGACCCTCTTCCTTGGATTTCCCATGTTGGACCTCCGCGTGGCATCTGCCATTTCAAACGACAATCACCTCGCAAACATCCGCCTCCTCCAACATGAAATACCTAAAAGACCAATGAGTTATGCTACCATCTTCTAGACCCGCGGGTCCCTCTAGTCAGAACTCTACCCTCAAAATGTCATCTCACCAGAGCCATTTCAAATGGCAAACCTCAAATGGCCAATCCTCCTTCTGGTTCCAAGTGCTAAAAATATGACTCAAATACCCTCCAAACCTTAAATTGACTTTGAACCATGTGCTAAAATGGCCTAGCCTCCTTGGTGGACCCCACAATTTGGCTAGATTCTTGGGCAAGTGGAACCTCATGGGCCACCCTACCATGTTTGCCCTTCAAAATGGCTATCAACCTAGGGAATTCCACACCCCTGGGCTTGCCTAACCATAACTCCCCCAAGCAGGATACTGGTGATAATCTGAGAGGCATGATAGGATCTTTGAATGATTATTTACTCAATCTAACTCCATTTTTATGGATTTGGCTAAATTTTCCATGTTTTCATGCTTGAATATGATCACCTCTCCTTTTCCTATAGAATATATGGAACCAGGTGTAGGACCTTTGGGAGCTATCGTGGAGAAAGATAAAGGAAAGAAAACAGGAAAGGCACCCCGTGTAAAGGAAGATAAGGATCAGATGAAATATCAATTCCAAGGGGAACCCTTGACTTCCAAATACACCTCAACCTAGAAGGAGGTTACAGATACAAACATCAGACAAGTGGACATCAATGAATGCAAGCAAAGAGTTTAGATCAATCCCACCACTGAAAGTGCAAGAAAAATTAGAAGCAGTGGAATAGCTAAGGTTGCAGGCTTTCCCCCTACCCTCATCACCCTAGAACTGGTAATGGCTTGTAGGGAGGCCTATCAAGAAGAAACCATAACCATAGTAGACTGAGATGGAAATGTTTTGGTTGACATGTCTGCTAGTGTAATAACAAGGACTTTTCATATCCCTACCTTCAGAGATATGGAAGTGCCAACCATAAGCGATGGTAAGGCTATGTGGGATGAGGACCCCCACAAATGTAAAAGACTTATTAATTAATACTGGTTGAAGGAGAAAAGGGGTAGTGTTGTAAAGGTTCCCCAGGAGCTCTTCTACAATGAATTTTATGAGGATTACCATGATTTAGTGACCCTATTAAGCAGAGTAATGGGCCTCCCAACTGTAGCCTATTTCCAAGAGTGGATGGTATACTTTGTGGAAGAGATTCTTTGTGGAAAGGTCAAGTTCTACTAGGTAGGGATAATCAGTGATTGCTTCCATGAGCAATTCATGGCCGTAAAGAAGACCTCTAGGTTTTACATTCCATCTTACTTGGTCTATTCATTGGCCAAGTGGAGGCAATACAAAGGATTATTCAGAGCTCCAAATGGAGAACCAGGTAGGGAGCTGAAAGTTTATGACAAGTACCCCCAGTTTCAATTCAGGAACTTCAAAAGGGATTATTGTAGAGTGAATGATGCCTTTATAGGCTATACCATCAAATTACTCGAGGGTGACTTTGAAAGGAGAGTCTCCCATAATGCCAGGGCCTTCCTCAAATAGTTTTCCTTCTTTTTCATTCAGTATCCAAAGTTCACCTACATTTGTACTCAAGGCTTTTCAGAAAGACCAAACAAGCTGCCCTGGTATCCTAATGACTAGATAATACTGCTCTTGGTAGCTACGACATGTCCTCTTGAGTAGAAAATATAGGGTGGGGATTCCTTATCCCCTATACTTCGGCCAAGGGCTTTACAAACTCAACACCTCTTAGTGTGCTAACAATTCAATGAAGGAACTAGTGGAATACCATTTGAGACTCCACACTGCCTGACCATAAATGGACTCCTATGACCATCTCAAGAGAGCACTTGGAACTAAATACACCCATTTGAATAACGTTAAATAATTTTGGGCTAATTTCCAAGATGATAATGAAGTGTGAATGAGGCACTATATGAGAATGACAACATATTTCATAAAAAGGGTCAACTTGTTTCCCATATTAGATTAGGTAGAAGAAGATGAAAGTACAGTAATGGATCCTTTGTGCAATGCAATTTCCAATCTCCCACTGCCACTGATTGACTGGAATGAGCTAGAGGTTGAAGACCTTGATATTATTACCAAGCCTATCGAGGCTAGAACAAAAGAGTGGATTAATGGGGAAGTTTCCAAATTGAAACAAGGGGTCACTTTGACCTATGAAGGCCTTAAGGAAGAAACTACGAGTGAAATAGGTAGTGGGATAGCTACTTCCCCATCATGAGAGACTTCAAAATTCCCTCCATCCACCAGGTCAAGGAAGAGGAGAGAGGCTAATGAGCAACAACCCAATCCCAAGGTGTATGCAAGAAAGACTTTGAAAGGTGAACCTTCCAAGAAACATAAAAGATCAGGAAATTTCATGAAAATGCCAACCATTCAAGAGGATCCACTTCATGAGGGAGAGGAAATGGAGGTCGAGCAACCAAAATCTCCACTTGCTTCCTCCACTACTACTGCTCCTCCACCTACTTCTCAAGCGATGGTGGCTACTTCTCTGCCTACGGTGGATATCTCAGTCCACCTTGCCTCTTCTCCACCCACCATGCAGGTTGTGACCATAGACTCCTCTTGTGCCACCATTTATCCACTTTCCTCTACCTCCATGTCTCCAACTACATCTCTCCCACTAGAAACAACAACAATGACAATACTTGCTCCCTTTCTCCCAGAGGGTTTTTCCTGTCATATGTAGAATGTTCCTTCAGAGCTTTCTGAAGTATTGATGAATCTAGCCATCCAAGCTTCCTTGGCATAGGTTCTTTCCAACATTCCTACCTCAACTCCTCCAACTGAACCACCAGCGATGAAGGCCAAAATGGCAATACTCAAGGAGTGGGAAAGGTGAGAGAAGGAAGCAACAAAGGAAATCAAGGAGGAATTCTTCACTACACCATCCCTGTCCTGAGACATACTGTAATCTTGATCAATTTTATTTAACTCACTTTCAATCTGCTCTAGCATGTCCTTGTATTTTCCAACAAAATGAGGCCACCAAAGACAATAGTTGTAAATGTTATTAGCTTAATTAATGCACTACCTCGACTCATTCATTTTCTTTTTCAATTCGTAAGGGACAACCTAAACCGCTCCTTCAAATGTAAGATTATTTTCTCCTCTTTCTTATCCTAAGAGTCAGAGGACACAACTTCGTTAATACACTCAATCAACTCTTCAGAAAATACATTATGAAAAATTTCCAATTTTTCTTTCTTCTCTTGAGTGGCATTTATTTTACTCTTATTTGTGGGGTCAATTTTTCTTTGTCTCTTAGGCATCTATTTCCTTTCGTTTTTATATTCCCCTCTATTTTTGGTATCAAGGTGGTATCATTTTATTTTTTGATTTGTTTTTATTTTTATGTTTATTTATTTTGTATGTAATATATATATTATTAGATTATATTATATATTACAATATTTTATCATATTATTATCTTTATATTTTTAGTTTGTTTTTGGGTTTGCTATTCTATTTTTGGTTGTTTCATATCAATTGATTGTGCTTTTATATATTCTTAACTTGATTCTTATCCCATTTTTATTTTATTGTTTTTAGTATTTGAGTGGTTTCCTCTTATTTTCTCTTTTGATATTCTACATCTAGTTGTTTCAATTAAATTGTTTATGTTTTTATATATTTGTGACTTGCATCTTACCTCATTATTTTTTAGTATTTGAATGGTTTCCTCTTAATTAATCTTTTTGTTTTATGATTTTTATAGCAATTCCCTTGTGTTTCACTCCTCACCCTAACCCCCTCATCTTTCCTCCTTCCCCTCTCTTTTATAAAAGCTTTGTTTGCAACTTATCTCTTCTCATCTTTTTCAACTCTCTATCCTGATGATGGCTCACTGAGTGTGATCCAAAATGTTGATGAAAAAAGAGTCCACACAATCAAATCCAGAAGCAATTAGATTTAAATTCTTTTCTATCTGTTGTAACTCTTCTTTCATTGCTCTCATCTAGCTCGCATCTTCACATGCTTCACTTATAGATTTAGGTTCAATTTTAGAAAGTAAACACAAGTTTACCTTAGCTACAACTTTTCTTCTTGTCCTTATGCCTTCACTTTTATCTCCAATTAAATGTTCCTATGGATTATTCTTTTGTGCATACTTAGGAGTCTTAACAGTAGGTTCCAACTCATTATCTTCTAATGTTAATAGATTTCCACAATCCATGAAGATTTGTTGTAAGTGTTGATGCAAAAAATACAACACAATCTAATCCAAAAACACTTAGAGAAAATCATTCTCATCTTCTTCTTCTTCTTCTTCTTCTTCTTCTTCTTCAGTTTGTCCTTCTTTCTCTTCTTCTTCCTCCTCTTTATTCTCCTCAGGAACATGTCCACAAATAGGATCATCGGGTTCAACTTCACTTATCTCAATAGGTTTGTGTATGTCTTCATCAAGTTTCACATTAGCACTTTCAAAAATATTTCTCAATCTTTTGTTAAAACATATGTATGCTTTACTAGTAGTAAAGTATCCAAGAAAGATTCCTTCATCACATCTAGCATCAAACTTCCCAATATTTTCATCATCCCTTTTAATATAACATCTACTTCCAAACACCTTAAAATATTTCACAGTAAGAGTCTTACCAGTCCATAACTCAAAAGGAGTCTTTGTGTTGTATCTAATTTGGACTTTATTAAAAATATAAACAAAAATGTGCATCGCTTCTCTCCAATATACATTTGGTACACTTGATTCTTTCATCATAGTTCT
>VDFB02168118.1:123318528-123434424 GCA_007258455.2 Sequoia sempervirens | reverse complement strand
ATCTCAAACACTTGATTTTCAAATTTACTTCATTTTTCACTCTTGCTTTGAATACCTTAAACATGTCCATAGCCTAAGTTTTTTCTCTAAGAAAATCAACCCATGTCATTCGAATATAATCATCAATAAGCAACATAAAATATCTATCACCATTCAAGATTCTAGTTCTAGTTGGACCACAAAGATCAGTGTGAATTAACTCCAATATTCTGGTAGTAGAGTTCTCTTTTCCCTTAAAGTTGTGTCTAGTTTGTTTCCCCAACTAATAGCTTCTACAAATAGTATTAGTAGGTCTTGTGATTCTAGGCAGCCCTCGAACAATCTCCTTTGAATTGATCTTGACTAGATTATCAAAATTTGCATGTCCCATTCTTGAGTGCCATAACCAACTTTTACTGACTTGAGATACCAGACATTGAACATCAACTCCCTTCAAGTGATAGATGTTTCCATGAGTTCTTCTACCAACAACAACCATATCTCGATTTCTAGACCCTTTTCTAATTTCACAGGTATTGTTCAGAAACACAAGTTTAAAGACATTTCTACACATTTGGCCAACACTTAGAAGGTTATGTCTCAAACCCTTCACATAATATACATGATCAGTACTGTGTACTCCATCAAAACTAATTGAAACTTTCCCATAGATTAGCTCCTGAATCATCACCAAACATAACTAAACCACCATCATATTTCTCAAGTTTAGTGAACTTACTCTTATCTTCGGTCATGTGATTAGAACATCCATTTTCAATTACCCAGTAGTCTTCATCCTATCTTGCATGAAAAGTAGTAACCAAAGTACCTTCCATCATATTCTTCTTCTTCTCCAGAGCTTTCTTACAAATTTTTTAGAGTTAGTGGATACAAATTTATTTTCCAAAGCTAAGAATAAGAATTCACTATCATCAATCTCATTCTCAAATTAATCATTATAAATACTTGCTTCTTCTTTAACATAGTACAACTTATTCTTCTTATCCTTTTTCTTCTTAAGTGCAACTCTATTCAGACATCTTGAAGCATAATGACCAATATTACCACAATTGAAACATTTAAAGGCCAACATACCTTTATACTTTCCGGTGCCTTTCTTCAACTTCCTAGTGAAGTTTACTTCCAAATCATCATCACCATCACTATCTGGTTCTTCAATCTTCATTGCCTTAAATGTCATTTTTTCTTCTCTTCCACCTCATCTTCTTTCTGAAACTTCCTCATCTCGAATGCTTGCAAGGCATTGAAAAACTATTCTAAAGTGTACTTCTTAGGATCATACATTTCTTCAATAAATGAAATCTTATCATTGTAGCAGTCTGGTAGGGTGATTAGGATCTTCTCAATTATATCTTCATCTGATAGTTTTCCTCCTTGATTTTCCTTCATTTGCAGTCAATTCAACTCTCTGAAAGAAACTTGTAAATTTTTCACCTTCTTCCATTTTCAAATTCACAAATCTATGCTTTGCCGCCAGCTTCTTTGTCAACTTCACTCTTTCATTTCTTTCAAACTTAAAACTTCAAAACTTATCAATTCCACAACCACACTACTCTGTTATTAAGTAAGAGCATGAAACACCAATAACAAAAAGTAAATCAACATAATGAACACCAGATTTTTATGTGAAAAACCCAATAAGGGAAAAACTATGATGAGGGTTAACTCACAATATAAAAGATTATAAAACAAAATACAGAGGCTCACTACCAAGGGTTCACTTCCCAGAAGAGGACTCACTATGCAAATACAAAGGCTCATTGCCTACAGAAAGGACTCATTGTCCAATAGGGAGACTCATTGCCTACAAATAAAAAGAGAAAAAAGATCCACCACTACAATTAATACACATCCACAACTTGAGTAAGAATTGCAAAAATGTTTAGCTCACTGCCTCCAAGAATCCAACACAATAAAAATTGTTGTCACAACTCACTTACACACACACTTCTGCTCTTATGATTTGTGGCACAATTTCATTACTTTGCATCACACTATCATTCAACTCTTCACAATTCGACTTGCTTTTATACCATTCTCAACCTTACAAAATTTCACCAAGGTCGGTCACAAATGTCTTATTTCATAAATTCAAATTAGGTTAGAAACTCAGAACTCCCATGGTGGAAAGGAATAAGAGTGGACCAAAATATATATTTTTTAAGATCAAAAATAATATTCTTAAATCAACCACATGCTTCCTCAATTGTATTTTATTCTTCAAATGAATTATAAACACTAGGTCAGCCAAACCTAATGAAAAAAAAAATGAACAATGATGTGCATGCTTCCCAATACAAAGATGACACACAAACTCCACAACACACTTCATTATGCACAAGAATACATCTAAGATTTCTTCAAATACATCCGCAACAAAAAAATATGCTTCAAACACTGAAAACCATTCACCAATTTGTCCAAATTGTACAAACCTACACTGGAATACTGAAACATGACTTCCAGATCACCAATCTTCAACCTTCTTTGTCAAAACATAGAGAACACCTTCAAAGTAAAAATCCTAGATCTGAATCATCTAAAATAGAATAACGGAGGACTGCGGAGCATAAACATTTCTCCCAGTCCATAGAAGATCAACTCTACTAATACAAAACATATACCGGTGAACAAAACTTTCACATACTATCACACTAGAAGCTAAAACTTAGGATACGTCACTACAAGATCACCGTTATCAAATCTTTAAAACTGCATAGGCATAGGATCAACATAGGAGAAACGTTAAGCACATACTAGAGCACAATCTAAACACATTCATCACTTTGATTTCTCTTCTTTATTAATTTTCTCAAAAGCACTTGGAAACTCATCAACACAGTACATTTATAATGAAATAAGATAGCTCCATGTACTCACAACATCTCAGCAGCATCTCAACTATACATGTACAATCTACAACATACTGAACTGTGTTGACATCAATGACAACATCAATGACAACACCACCAGAATAGCTCATACCTGCAACAATTAACACATTCAAAAGTGTAACAACACAATTTCTTCCACTAGGGTAGTAGTGGGGCATTTGAAAAATTATAATTTTTTTTAATTTTGATCATGGCAGTGTTATTCTTTGAATTGACATAGTAGGTAGCTCACTTGAAAGAGGGAAAAAATGTAGACACCGAAAAAGTCCTGATTGATAGTATGCATCTGATTCTGATGAATTAACACTATTTCTTCCAAAATCACTTCAAACTAACCAATTAATTAAATAATCAACATTATTTAGTTAAATTTAACAAATTTAGCTCTTAATCAAATAATTAAATTTATTGATTAATTCACCCTTTTTCTAAACTAATTTTCATCATATTTAATTAAATCAAAATCATTTAATTAAATCCCCTTAAATCCTCTCATTTGATTAAAATCAATCAAATCAAATGTCACAATCTCTTAATCCACTCCAATTAATTAATTCTAGATTAATTAATCCTAAATCACCTTTCTAATCATCATTATTAATTCCTCCAACTTTTAACTCTTCAAGAGTTAAATCAACCCATGGTCAACTAACTAGGTTGCACATGAAAATAATTTCTATTAATTATTTAATTCCTTTATTTTCCCTCACAAAGGAATATTCTAAAGAATATTCCTCTCAACAACCTCTCATTCAATTTCCCTTCAAAGGTTTTCAAAAATCTATCACATCCTCTTACATTTGCAATAAATTTTGTTACATCCTCTCAAATCTCAACCAATTTCATTCAATTCTTCTTACAGCCTTTCAAATCCTCAACCAATTTAAATAATTTCTCTTCCATCCTCCTCCACTCACAGATTTTCCAAAATGTGCTCCACCTTCCTTGAATAGAATTGTGACACTTGGAACATTCTCATTGGCTCCCATTTTATCCCAAATTTGCCAATTTAATCAATTTTTCAGCCCTTAGCTTCTATAAATAGAGGCATCCTTTTCCTAATATGGATCCACAACTTCAAGCATTATCACTATAGGTATTTGAGTTCATAGCAATAATCTTCATGCCATTTTTAGTTTATTTTCATTACTTAGCATCATTTCAACACTTGGATCATCTTCAAATCATCAAGCTTAGCAATTAGGATTGGGAAAGGGCTTCTTTCCACATCAAAGGAGCACTAATCCCCCTATGGGATTGAGGTTTGGTTAACTTATTTGATTACATGCTTTGTTCTTGTTCTTGTTTTATGTTTTCATCTTTGTTCTTCCAATAATTTCATAGGGAACATTAGATTGAGCTTTCTAACATGTTTAACAATTGTTTTTTGATCTTATGTTAGTTTGTGTAGGTTTGGTGTTCACATTTTGGCACTAGAAGGAGGGCTTACCATATTAACTTATTGATTTTTGCTTAATATTGTCATTTTTTGTAGACATAGGAACATGGTGCCACCTTTGTACATTTACAAGCCTGTAGAGTGTTGCTTTTGTTCTAATGTGTCACCTTTGCTCTATTGTGCCACACTTGCTTGCCTCTGTCACACCGCATATGCTTTAGCACCACTTTTTCCTTCTTTGTCTTTTGTCTTAATTCTTCTCTGTAGAGCATCGCTTTTGAAATCACACCTCATTCATGCTTTCTACCTTTTGTAGATCATTTCCTTTATATTCACAAAAGTGTTGCATTTTCCTGAATCATTGCATTTTCTACTTGTAGAATATCACATTTTTTGTAGAGTGTTTCCTTTGAAGGAAATAGAGGAAAACAAAGTTGGAAGCCTAAAATCATTTTTTAATGCTCTTTTTAATAACTTAAGTCCTCTATTTCTGCATTTTATTTCCTATTCTAGGACCAACTAGATTTATTTTGGGCATAAAATTTACAAACAACTCAACCTTTGTCAAAGTTGGTTAAAATTAAACCTTAGAAACTCACTATAATTTGATTTTTTTAGGTTAAACTTTAACAAAAAACTTCATAATTGGCTTTGGTGCTCTAAAAAGATCTCATCATTTCTTTTGAGGATTAAAAAGAATTTGTGTTTGCTTTGTCTTGTAATCTTTTTTGCAACATTGTGTCATTAAAATGTGTATGCACTTCTCTTGTGTTTCACGGTGATCTTGAGAATCAAAAGCATTTTTGTGACATTGGTTGTCAAAAATATTACCTACACATTTCATGTTTAGGTCTAAAATTGAACAAATCATGCTAGTGTGAGAAAGCGACATTGTGTGTGCTCCCTCCTTGCGCTTTACGTGAACTGGGCAGTTGAACTACAAGTGTACTTCTTTTGTTCCCTTTATAGGGGCCTTCCTAAGACCAATTCAAAGGTGACTCCAACTAGTTTTTCACTCAAGCCAGTATATAAATGGATAAGACTAAACTATCAAGTCCTCATGGTATGTAGGCCTTATCCGTACAGTGTCTTTTAGAATGAGGTACTACTATAAAAAGTATAAGAGCCACTAGTAGGATTGATTAAAGTCTTTAGTGGCTTTTTGTATGCTCGCAAGGTGCCATGTCCTTGATTACCTTGACTAAAAACCAATTTATATAGAAGCCAAAATCCTTACTATTTGTTGGTGCAAAAATGATCATTTTGAAGACTCTTCACATATGCACTATTCAAAAGTAGAAACAAAAAAATCCTTTTCATCTCCAGATTTTAAGGATTTTGAGATTTGGTGGTCCCTAGAAGTGTGTGTCGTGGAGGAGAGCCAATGTCACCAAATCTCTAACTATTCACTTTGTCTAGTGTTTAGAGAAATCCGAGTGGAAACTCAACAAATATTGTCTTTTCTATCCTAGGGTTGTACAATTTGCGAGTTAGTCAAATACATTGCTTGAAATCTCAAAACCTAGAAACAAACATTCAACAAGGTCATCAAATTTCAATCCCTTGGGAAAGAGAAAATACCTTTGAAAATTACACATATTACTACTTGTCCCTAGGGATTCTATCCGTAGAGGCTTCTAAATATTTGGGCCTATATCTCAAATTTCTCTCTCTAAAGTCAACATTAAGGAAACTATTGCCTTGATTCTCTTTATTTTCACATAATGGACCTTGTGGAATGAGAATCAATTGATACATAGACATTCAAGTTTGAAAACTAATCAAGAAGCATTGATGTGGTAAAAAGATCTCATTTAATCCAGATAAAAGACAATTGGACCCCACATATATGCCTGTTCTCATGATTTCCAAAAAGGTCAAGATCCCAAAACAAAATTATTTGTGCAAAAACTTCAAGTTTAGGTGTCATACTCAAAAATCCATCAAGAAGTACATTAGGAAGTGCAACCTAAAATAACATCTCATGATAGCCAAGAAGTTCACAAGGTACTATAGACTCATTCCTTTGAACAATCTAGATATGTATGCACAATTTGAACTACTTCTTGGGTGAAAATTTCTTAGAAGTATAGCATGTTATTCAATATCTAGGTCTTGTAAACAAAAGTCTCTCTAGGTTCATCTAGGATCAAAATCAACACCTTCATCTATTTCAAACATCAATCAAATCCCATCCCACAAACAAATTTTTAACCTTGGAAAAATCATTCATACTATACTTTTGGTAAATCCTTCAAATCAAAATCAAAATCACCTTGTTTGGCTAAGTGTGAGTGGATGAATCCTTCCTCATACATCTAGATAAATTATCATCCTTGTGGAAAATTTTATTCCAAACATCCAACATCTTGGGGTTTATAAGTCCATTATCCAAAATCAAATCAAACTAAATCCAAACCAAACCTAAAATTCCTAAAGTCTAGTATTCCTCCAAGGGTCTTAAAATTTCAAACATCCACATCATTCATCTTTCATTTATCTCATCACCATCATTTGATCCTTAACATCCTAAATATTCTTTTTTGTACATTAAGTTTAGACCAACCTAAGGAGTTAGAGGTTTACCTCCCATATTCCTAAAATTTGATCCTTATTTTATGGTCCAACCTAGATATCAACACAAGAAGAACATGGAAAAAAACA
Source organism: Sequoia sempervirens (assembly GCA_007258455.2). Taxonomy (NCBI): domain Eukaryota; kingdom Viridiplantae; phylum Streptophyta; class Pinopsida; order Cupressales; family Cupressaceae; genus Sequoia; species Sequoia sempervirens. The sequence goes on along the minus strand of VDFB02168118.1, from coordinate 123,427,467 downwards.
AAGAAACATCTACTTCAAGTGATCTAAGCTAGGAAACATCATAAAAAAATCGCATGGAATCTACCAATCCCCCATTTAATCCCCCTCAATTACCACAAGATCTTCAAGAGGGAGCTTTCCAAGTGGAGGATGTCACCAACAATGTCCAAGGGATGACCCAAAATGAAATCATGGAGCTAGTCCAAAATCTTGAAAACCACAAGATTTTCATAACAATGATGAGACTCAATCCTTCACAATACATTTTAGCATTAGAAAAGGAAGGGCCTAAACTCCCTTTTGATTATGATGTGATCACTATTATGGAAAAACCTCTTAGGAATATGCCACTAGTATCATTTACACCATCCTTCCAAAATGTCATCCAACCCATCATACAACCCACATCATCTCATGCTTCAAGTCAACCCATGATTACCAAGGGGAGTTCATTGCTCCAGGCTCTTCAAACACATCCTCTTGTAAATAACAAAAATTTGGACACAAAGACCATCTTAGGTCTACCAAATACTATCCCTCAAGACCCAAAGCATCCATATGTTCCGCTAATTTTCAATGACACTAAAAATTCATCCACCTTCACCACATCACCAACTTATTCTCTTGATACACAAGTTTCTCTCCCCATGGTATCATAATGACAAGTAGATTCATTTGAAAAAATGGGAACTTTTAATGCATCATCCTCACTTTTCCAAGGAAACACACCACCAATCTTCGCACCGTTTCTCCCTCCAACATCAACATCAACCCAAGGTTTAGGGAAACCCCCTTTACCCAACATATCAAGTCAAAACAATCCTCCAATTATGAATCAATTCAACATAACAAATCCTTTGAGCATGCCACCAATATTGCAACACTAGGTGGCATCAATCCAAGTAACACAATCAATCACTACACCATCTATAACACCCCGAAATGTGGTCTCCGAAGGACCTATCTTATCAACCACACCATCTACCACACAACCCCTTATCATCACTAAAACAACACCTCCACAACCACCTCAACAAAATATCATCACACCATTCCACACCATTCCAAATCCTCCATTTCAACCGCGAAACCCCAACACAGAAAATCAATACAACATTATAATGCAAGCAACCTAGCAAGCCTATCAAAAGGTTCTTCAATAATTACAAGCTCAAAAAACTACACAAGTTGGACAAACTACACAAGCTACCCAGTAAGCTACACAACAAGCTGCACAACAAGCTTCCCAAGCACAAGCCCAAGATTTATTGCAACAACAACAAGCCACACAAGCTACAAAAACTGCACAAGCTTCCCAAGCTACACAAGCCACCCAACAAGCTCAATATCAAGTTTAACAAGCTCAAGCATAAGCATTGTTACAACAACAAGCTTATCAGTAAGCTTTGTAACAATACGAAGAACAACAACAACCATTGTTTGCACAATAGCAGCAAGACCAACAACAAGCATTGTTGGCACATCAACAATTATAGGCATGCCAACAAGTGTTGTTGGCACAAAAAATCTTGTAGCAATCTCCCATGAACACACAAACCACCCCACCACTCACTCAAGCAACAAAACCACCCCAAAACACATCCATCCCACCACCCGATCCATAAAATGATGTGTCCACACAAAATAAATTTCTCTCACAACAAGTGTTATACCTACAATAAGGAAATACAAAAAAGTCACAAGGGAATTTGTGCCCCTATCCATTCAAAAAAAGCATTGTGATGGTTCCATTCCCACAAGGATTCGAGATACCAAAATTTGACAAATATCATGGGACTAGAAATCCTAAAGATCACATTAGGGAATTTCATGTACAATAAATGGAAGTTGCATACAATGATTCTTATCTAATGTGGCTCTTCCCTCAGAGTTTGGTTGGTCCAGCAATGGAATGATTCTCCTGCCTTCCCCTTGGAATAAAAAAAATTCAAGAAATTGTGGACTTATTCATACAGAATTACTCATTTAACATAGGCATGGATGTGAGTCTAGAAGAATTTTCTACCTTAAAACAAGCCAAGGGGGAAACATTTGCATCCTTCTTACAACTATGGTGATCTAAGGACAATAGGAGCAAATGGACTATGCCTGAAGAACAACAAATTTAGACTATCATCTCTAACCTTGAAGGGAGCCTATCCTTTCATTTGAAAATGCAATGCATAGCAACGTATGACCAATTGATCCCCAAGGTGCTCAATAGTGAGAGAGCCCTCATAACACAAGGGGGAACACCCACATATCAAGACAATCGACCATCAACCAGTTACAATGAAAAACCTTGCATGTGGGAAAGGAAAAAAATGCCACTAAGGATGATGTCATTGATACCAAAGTAATATCAGTGCCGCAAGGCAAAATACACAACAATCATACCAACAACCACCAATCAATTCCCAAAACAATGCACAAATCAACCCATCATCATAACAACCCACCAATCAAACCACCAAAAATATAAATGATCAAGGGGGACCACCCCAAAGGAAAAAGTATCCCCCTAAACAAAAATACACACCACTTGGGGAACCAATCAAATCTATCATGTAGCAGCTAGTACAAGCAAACCTCATCAAAATCCTAGTCTATGAAAATTACCAAGAGCCTCAAGTTAAACCATTGTGGTATAATGAGAAGCACCTTTGTGACATTCACAAGATAAAGGGACACACAAAAACTAGTTGTATGGAATTTAAAAACTTGATCCAAGATCTCATTAAAAATAAGACCACAATCATTGAACAATCCGCTAGCAACCAAGACCTTAAGATATACATGAACTCAATGCTAGATCATAATAAAGGAAACAACAATGGTAAAGGAAAGAGATACAATAATGTAAACCATATTTATGACCATGTTGTTGCATCCTTGGATGAATGGGTCACAATTGTCAACATCAAGGGATCTAGTGCTGAGTGTGGAGTCACCACACAGGGCAACAAAATTACAATTCCAAGACCTTCACAACAACCCAGGGCACTTGTCACCAATCCAAAATCCACCCCCAATGGCTATAATGTCCTACATCAACTGGAAAGAACCCCCACCTAAATCTCCATCATGGAGTTAGTAAAAATCTCACCCGCACATAGGGACATGTTCTAGAGAAAGCATTGGCTACATCTTCCATCCCCATAGATCTTGATGTTAACTTGTTCTAGGCTATGGTCAGACATATCACTACATTAAATCTCCTCACTTTTTTAGAGCATGATCTTCTAACCCAACCATCCCACAAATGTTCTTTCCATCTTGAAGTCCTAGTTCATAAGAAAAAAGTCAAAAGAGTCTTGGTGGATGGAGGTGTAGGTCTAAATATTTGTACTTTGAAGTTGGTAAAGAATTTAGGATTCTCTAAAGATGTCCTTAAGAAGGGTAAATGTATCACTATCAAGTCCTAGGATGGCCACGAATAGGTGTCTCAAGGCACCATTCAACTCCCTATTCAAGTGGGGCCAATAGTCATGGAGACTACATGCCAAGTCCTTGATTTTGAACTCTTGTACAATATCCTCCTAGGGCGCCCATGGATCAATGGGATGAAAGCTGTGGCATCCACATTCCATCAATGTGTCAAATTCCCTTATTAGAGCCAAGAATCCACAATCCATGGTGATCCTAAACCATTCTATTATTGCAAAAAATTGGATGCCAAATATTACAAGATCCCTCAAGTCCTAAAGAATGATAAGGGACCCACATCTCCATATATAGACCCATCCACCTGAGCCTCCACTTTTGATCCAAAGACACCATCCATTCCATACATCCCCAATATTAAGGTTATTACCTAAGATAATGGGTGTGGAGACTATAAAATGAAAAAAAGTTCCTTTTTGATAGGAGAGTTACCTCAATCTCCTAGATCTCATGGGGAACTACATCCAATTGACACAACATCATACACCTTCAGAAAGTGGTGAGACCTAAGCAAAGAGGTAGTAGATGAGAAATATGTATCAAGCCTGTTGTATCAAGATGAAAGGCCTGTACGTGATCTTCCCATGGATGATGATAACAAAGGACTATAGTTAATGCGTGGATGGGGCTATAACAAAAATGAGAATATCAGGAAAAATGACAATGGCCTATTAGAACCCATTATTCCTGAGAATCACCTAAAGAATCTTAGTCTTGGATGTACCCATAGAAAGATAACCATTCTTGGAAAAGGTATCCTCATTAAAAAATTTCAAAGCTCCTCCTTAGTTACTAGTATCCACAGGTCTACCTCGAGATAAATATACCTTTGATATAACTAATGTGTGTGATGAGGATCCCATTACTAACCTAGCCATGTTATTTGAGGATTCCTCCATTTTTATGATCACTACCATGTCTTTCGATCCAAGTAACCAAACCACTGAATTAAAGCTTGCCTACCCCCAACTGATAGACTGTTACCAATGAGGATCACCGATCTTATACACATTAAAAAATGATGAGGCTCTCTCAGAATTCATGGGATTACAAGATACTCTACCATATGGAGATCATAAATTGGGGTTTGATATTGAGCTAGACACACATACATACTATGGGGAAACAATTGAATCTCTCATTCGCAAAATAGAAAATCTAAGAGTAATATCTAGGTCTTTAAGTGAAAATCATAATATGGCACTTTCTAACCCGAAAATAGTAAAAACAAAGGACATATCCAATGGTGAAAAACTCTTTGAGATGCCAAAGTATGAGTGATTCAATCTTCCCCTTAGTGTTATTCATCAGGAAAAATTAGTTGTACTGGCAGAAAAGTGCAACCCAATCAATCTAGGAACTGAAGAAACGTCGCACATCACTTTCTATATAGAGTCACTTTGACCAAGGAACAAGAACTTCTGGCTACATTTCTAAGAGATAGGAAAGTGAATTTTGCATGGACCTATGTTAACATGCCCGACCTTGATCCAAAGGTCATGGTTTATCATCTAGCTATCTATCCAAAGGTGAAACTAGTAAGATAGAAGTTGAGAAAGATGCATTTGTAGATCACATTACTAGTCAACCTTGGATTACAAAAAATCCTTGGCGTTGGCTTCATATGACAATTGATTATCTAGAGTGGGTTTCCAATCTTGCACCTATCTCTAAGCCCACTGGGGGCATCCATATCTACACTAACTTTAGGGACCTAAACAAAGCATACCCTAAGGATGATTTCCCTCAACACCACCAAACTAGCTCATATCTACAACAATCTCCCCCTTTGTCATTGGTGGCAACACATAATCTTTTCTCCCCCTTTTACATCAATGGAAAAGAAAAACTAATATAATTACTCCCCCTTAGGATTACACTCATACTGCAACAATGAAAATATTTTCTACTCCCCCTACGAAGTAGACCCATCAATCAGTCTAGGAAAATGAAGAATATGTGAATTCACTAGATTGATGCACCTTCATGTGCACCTAGTTGGGAGGGCCAATGACCCCCAACCTCTCCCTAAGATGCTCAAAATTATCCTTCAGAAAAGCCCTAGTAAATATGTCTGCAATTTGTTCCTTTCTTGTCACATACTCCAATCTGACCTCATTCTCCAGCACTTTCTCTCTCAGAAAATGATACTTGATAGATATGTTCTTCGTTCTTAAATGCATAACTAGATTCTTCAAAATGTTTATTGTACTTGTATTATCATAGAAAATAGAAGTAGGCTCATCACATACTACTCCAATGTCCTTCAGAGTTTTCTTCATCCACATAACTTGTGTACAACAAGACGTTGCAACAATATATTCAACCTCTGTAGTGGATAAATAAATTGATTCTTTCTTTTTACTAAACCATAAAACTAGTCTTCTACCAAGAAAGAAAGCACCACCAGTGGTACTCTTTCGTCCATCCATACATCCAACCCAATCAACATCTGTATAAGAACTGAGGGTGAAATCATTACTCTTAGGATACCATAGTCCATAATCCAGTGTGCCTTTAAGATATTTAAATATTCTTTGTATAGCCATAAGATGTGCTTCTCTAGGATCTACTTGGAATCTAGCAACTAAACACATTTCATGCATAACATCTAGTCTGGTAGTAGTAAGGTACAATAGTCTGCCAATCATGGATCTGTATTTGCTCTGATTAGTCTTAGCAGATTCATCATCCTTGCTCAGTTTACATCTGGTTACCATAGGAGTACAAACCAATTTAGAATCTTCCATTCCAAATGTTTTCAACAACTCTTTTACATACTTAGATTGTGAAATAAATATCCCATTTTTCATTTTGATTCACTTGTAGGCCAAGGAAGAAATTCAATTCACCAATCATAGACATCTCAAATTATTTATGCATTTCTTCAACAAATTTTTTACACATGCCTTCATTTCCTACAAAAATGATATCATCAACATAAACTACTACAATCAACATCTTATTACCTTGCACTTTTATGTAGAGGTTGCTATCAGCAGAACCTTTGCTGAATCCTTTCTTTGTCAGATATCTATCCAATCTTGCATACCAAGCTCTTGGAGCTTGCTTCAATCCATACAATGTCTTCCTCAATTTACAAACCATGTCTGGCTTGTCAGACAACTGAAACCCTTCAAGTTGCTCCATGTACACTTCTTCCTCCAACTCACCATTCAAAAAAGCTGACTTTACATCTATTTGATATACTTTGAAGTCCTTGTGTGCAAAAAATGCCAAAAATATCTCGATAGCTTCCGTTCTAGCCATAAGGGAAAATATCTCCTCAAAATCTATGCCTTCAACTTGTGAATATACTTTGCATACCAATCTTTCCTTATTCCTTTCTACTTCTCCATTTTCATTCAATTTGTTTTGGAACACCCATTTTGAACCAATCACATTCTTTTCCACAAGTCTAGGGACTAGTTCCCATGTCTGATTCTTCTCTATCTGCTACAATTCCTCTTTTATAGCTCTCATCCAACTTTCATCTTCACATGCTTCTTTTATAGATTTAGGTTCTATTTCATAGAGTAAACATAAATTTACCTAGTTGCAACTTTGCTTCTTGTCTTTACACCTTCACTCTTGTCTCTAATTATCTAATCTTCCAAATGATTCTTCTATACATATTTAGGAGTTCTAACAATAGGTTTTGGTTCATTCTCTTCTTCTCCTTCTACTTGTTCTTCTTCTTCTTCTTCTTCTTCTTCTTCTTCTTCCTTCTCCTGATTTTCTTTAGGTATATGTCCACAGATAGGATCATCAAGTTCAACATCACTTATCTCAATAGGTCTACATATAGCTTCATCAAATTTCACATTAGCACTTTCAATGATCTTCCTTAATATTTTGTTAAAGCATTTGTATGCCTTGATAGTGGTAGCATATCCGAGAAATATTCCTTCATCACATCTAGCATCAAACTTTCCAAGATTTTCATCATCTCTTTTAATATAGCATTTGCTTCAAAATACCTTAAAATATTTCACAGTAGGAATCTTACCAGTCCATAACTCAAAAGGTGTCTTTGTGATGTTGTGTTTGATTTGAACTCTATTAAGAATATAAATAGCAGTATGTATCACTTCTCTCCAATATTCATCTGGTACATTAGATTCTTTCATCATAGTTCTAACAGCTTCCTATATTATTATGTTTTTCCTTTCAACTACTCCATTCTGCTGAGGGGTTCTAGGGGTAGAATACTATCTTTTTATGCCATGCATCTCACAAAATGCATTAAATTCACTAGAAGTGAATTCACCACCTCTATCTAATCTTAAACATTTTATTTTCAAATTTATTTCATTCTACACTCTTACTTTGAATACATTAAACCTATCTAGGGCCTGATTCTAGGTAGTCCTCAAACTATTTCCTTTTAATTGATCTTGACCAAGTTATCAAAGTTCAGATGTCCCATTCTCTGGTGCCATAACCAAATTTCACTAATCTAAGATACAAGACAATGACCATCTAATCCCTTTCGTTGATAGATGTTTTCATGAGTTCTTCTTCCAAAAACAATCATATCTCCATTTTCAGATCCTTTTTTGATTTCATAGGTATTGTTCTAAAACACAAACTTAAGGTCATTGCTACACATCTGACCAAACTCAAAATATTATGCCTCAAACCCTTCACATAATATACATCATCAATACTATGCACTCCATCAAAACTAATTGAACCTTTACCACATATCTTAGCTCCTGAATCATCACCAAACATGACTAAACCACCATCATATTTTTCAAGTTTAGTGAAATTACTCTTATCTCCAATCATGTTATTTGAACATCCACTTTCAATTACCTAGTAGTCTTCATCCCATCTTGCATGAAATGCAGTAACCAATGTACCTTTCATCCTATTCTTCTTAAATTTTGGAGCCCTTTTCCTTACACACTTTCTAGGGTTAGTGGATATAGATTTATTTTCCAAAGCTAAGAATAAGCATTCACTATCATCAACCTCATTTTAAAATTCTTCATTAGAAATACCTGCCTCTTCCTTAACATATTAGAGCTTCTTATACTTCTTATCCTTCCTATCCTTATCCTTATAATCCTTGTTCTTTTTATGTGCAGCCCTATTCAGACATCTTGAAGCATAATCACCAATATTACCACAACTAAAGAATTTAAAGGGCAACATACCTTTATGCTTTCAGGTACCTTTCTTCAACTTCCTAGTGAAGTTAGCTTCCAACTCATCAAAATCATCGCTATCTGGTTCCTCCTCAATCTTCATTGCCTTAAATTCCATTTTTGTCTTTTCTTCTATCTTGTCATCTTGTAAAGGTATGCCAACCTTACTTACTAAACATGCAAATCTCAAAGAATATTCATATTTCCAATTAAGGATATTGATACAAAGTTCATTTCCACATAACAATAATGAAACATATATATATATATATATATATATATATATATATATATATATATTAATAAGATTGCTCCAATGCAATTACAATGTTGAATGTAAAATTTTACACCAAGTGGTGTTACAACATCTATTTCAATGTTACAAATATAAGTACATATCAATTATTACTTCAAGTTCACAAGTTAAGTTTACAATTGGCTATGCAAGCCATACAAAGTAATACAAGAAATGTGTGTAAGTATCCATATGATGAGGAATCCTCGGTGCTCGACCACCATGACATTGCTTTTTCTTCTACAAAGCCGAGACAAAGAGTGGGCTTAGGTGCCTTTTCTGCCCAACCACGAAGCATAATACCTCCCTGGATTTCTTCCTAGCTCGAAGAAAACTCTAACCTTGTGCGAGGAACCTAGCAACCTAGAACGAAGAAGGAGGGAACTCTCGATGCAAGCTTGTAGCCTATATGCAATTCCTAACACTAGAATGACATATTACTTGCTATCAGGATGTGACAGAGACATATATATATATATATATATATATATATATATATATATATATATATATATATATATATATAAACTCTAGGCTTTTAAATCCATCTGTTTCAATGTTGCATCTAGCTTGGCCAAGCAAATAAATATAATATAAATGGTAGTTTTGAAAAGGAAAACTATCATCTCTGGAAGCCCACATTTGGCATCATGTCCTGGAAGTGGTTTCATAAAAGAAATAAATGTAGCATAATTTTCTCAAGTTTATAATATTTCAAGCGTTCTCTAATCTTTCAACTCTTTCCAGTATAGTTTTATCATCAAATTCTCTAAAATTTATACAAGCTTTCGATTTCATTGACAAGGAAATATCCAATAAATAATGCAATTAACAATCCAACTATTTAATTCTACAACTTAAATCCTATTCAATTTACTTATGTTTCAAATAGAGAAAAGAAATTACATGAGCTTATATTCCTATTCTATTGTATAATGGATTTCTATTTATTTTCCAATTTCCAAATGAAATAAAAAAATAAATTTATAATTTTTCCAGCAAGTTTAAACACTTTCTAAAAAATCAGATTTAAATATTCTTTTCAATACAATTCAATATATATATGTGTGTATATGTTTATATACTCATAAATATATATACTTTGAAGAAAATCTCCAATCTAAAAGAGGAATAGAAATAAAACCCCATAATATATTCATATCATTTATATTCAGGAAAGAGTCATTAAAGTCAGAATGAAAATCTCAGAATAAATATAGATTTCATTAATAATCAAAATATTTATACAACAAATACAGATTAACTATATATAAATTTTGCACATGCATTTGTATATACGTACATATATATACATTTACACACATATATATACAGCCTTTCATAAAATTCAGCTATCTCAATACATATGTTTTAACAAAAGCAAGATTCAAAATTTATAAAGAAATTGATGGTTTCTGAACTCATTTGATTTCTTAAAATACCAAACAGTCATTTCTAGTACCTAATACATGTCTAAAACTTTCACCTAGAAAACAAAATTAGTGCCAGTGGAATTCACAGTGGAATCGATATCCATTTTATATATATAAAACTTCCAAATCACAGCAAAGTGTATGTATTTTCATCTTAAAACAATTATAAGGAATTCACAGTCATATATATAAATATATTAATCTATGGATACAGGTTTCATTTAAATAAATTGAAACATATGTAAATTTTTGTTATTAAATACATCATAGGAGAAACATAGTCATAGAATTCCTTATCAACAATTTTAATGGTAGAGAGGGGATCGCAGATAGAGGAAATATCAAGTTATGCTAGTTTTAAAAGCTACTTCTACCATGATTCATATTTTTCCCGCACTGCAAAAGGGGGTTTGAGGAGGGGGAAGCGACCACCATGGTGGAAGCGTTGCCTCCACTAAGCAGCATTCCCAAGTCGTTTATAGTATTATTATATATATTCATAGCTACGTTTTTATAGTTTGAAATATATTTATACTATATATATTATAATAGAAATAAAATACAGATTTCTATAGCCATGATTTCCAATTTTCATATAGAAGGATAGTTGATTTTCTCATCAATTGCATATTTACAAAGAATATATTCAACTGGTATCAATAATAAAATTAAATCTTTTACACAAGACAAACAGAGACAATTTTATTTCTCACACAATTTGAATTAAAAACATAATGGGAAAATGATTAAAAACTTGGAATCCAATGCTATCTTGATGAAATTGCTCTAGTTTTGTTATCCTTTCCCGATCAGTTCCTCTTCTTTTCCCAATTTCTATCCAATTCTACTATTCTTGTTTTTCATCAATTTTTTTTAATTTCCAGAGAGAAAGTGAAGAAAGATAAAAGAAAATAATAATTTTAGAATGAATGCTCTCCTTAAGAAAATAAGAGTTTTTATTAACTTTTTATTACTTTCTTCCTCTTTTCCCAGCTTTATTTTGCTTTGTTTTCTATTTTAATTTCTAATTTTAATAATCTTTTCTCATATTTTTCTAACTTTTTATGTCTTCTATCTTATCACTTTGTTTTATAAAATCCTCCCATTTTCCATTTTATTCTAAGTTTTCCAATAAATCTAATTTTAAAAGAAGGCAATATTTGTTTTCTATGTAACAAATTATCCTCAATTTAATAAAATAAATAACATCTTAATTCTCAAATAAAGCATCAACTAAAAATATACTAAACTAATTCTTTTATTTCTATGCATTTTAAATTTACCACTAATTAATTTAAATAAACATTGCACAGTAAAACAATATAAATAATTAATTAAATAACATCCTAAATGCAATTTATATGTTACTAAGTGGTGTGTGCGAGAGGATCTGTTCCAACTTAACCCTACCAAGTGGCTAATCTCCTCTACCTCAACCACACTCTTGGTCTTCGACAAACCTACATCTCATGTAAACTCAAGCACCCATTAATAGATTAGTGTCCAAAAATATAAATAAAAGAAATATAATTCATCATTCTAATATATCATTCTCTATGTTACATCATTTTAATTTCAATAATAATAATCACATTTCATTTTTCTAAAATAAAATAACATTCATTTATTCCATCATTCAAATTTCACACACTTATTCTACCACACACTCATATTTAAGTTCTATATAAAGTAAAATCAAGCAGTATCAAAGTTTGAGACATGACATCCTTCCCCACTTGGAAGAGACATCGTGTCGATGTCTTTATCACAAACATCTACATAATAGAATTTGAAACAACCAGTTTATAAAAGAGTCATAATAAGCATAAAATAGAAAGTATGCTAGAAGCACATTTATTTGGAGAGGATCTATCAATATCCTTTGCATTCACAGAGGTGGCCCTTCCCACCAAATTCTCATCCCATCGGACATTATAATGCACAACATTTTATTTCTACAACTGAACATTGCATCTCTCTAAAAATCCTGGTGGCTGCACTAGCACCACCCTGCCTACTAAGTATGCCAATCATGCCCACCACATACATGGTACATCTACTTATACATTTAACAACACATGGTACTACTACCATCCAATTACATCCAAGTAACATATGGCTCCTTTTCCAAAGCATAAAGGAATAACGTCACAATATTCAAGCATACAAACTTAATCACACTCTTGATGCCCACTAGACAAGGCATACATCATTATCCATCAATGCTACTCAAAGAATGAAAATGAGCATCTCAAATTTGACAAAACACTACATATTTTCAAAAGATCTTACCTCCTAACCATCACTAGGTTGAGGTTACAAAATAACAATACAATTTCCAAAGGTGCACCAATTAGGTCCAAACCAACCATCATGCATACTGACTCTTCTGAGACTAGGACACTTGCAATCCATTCCTTTGATAATTTAGATTTTTTGAACTTTCCATGTACCTTGACTTGTACCTTCTTGTACTTCTCCCATTTCCATCATTATCTACATATGTATCTTTATTTATTGAACTATCTCTTCTTTATGTTTAGTGCCCAATTTGAATCATATCTTCATCTCATTTTGAATTATACTTCATTGAATTCATCTTTTCCATCTTACTATATTATATATTCCTTAACCAATCTATATTCATCCTTCTCTATCTTGTAGTTTTACTTCAGGATTTACCATCTATTGGTTGATTCTAGTTTAGAACACCTTCCAGTAACTTCCTTATCCATTTTTAGTTCTACAACACTTTTTTTTAATCCTTTTTTTAGCAATACATTCTATCTGTTAAACTTCATTCAACTCTTTCAATCTTATCTTTTACCACTTATTCCTTGTTTTACGTTTATCCTATAGAATTTTTTCATTCTTACTTTATTTTATCCATCTTCAATTGAATTTCGCTACACAACTACTTTGCTTCCTCAACTAACATTCCTCCTACCAGTACTTGTTATTTCATCATATACAAAAATAGGTTCTCTCATAACTCATGGAATATACATAATTAGGAGTTGACCTTTAAGCATGTTCATGGACACATATAATTAAAAAAAATCATCATTTAAGCATATTCTCAAATTCCCTTTTTTTTACAATCTAGACATGGCGTCCTCATAATAATAATCAAAAAAATATTCACATCAATTGATCCATAGCAACACCAGTGATTTCAAACCTTCTTGTCATTTTACGTAATAAACACTTGTATCTAACATATGATCAAGGAAATTCAATCTATCAATTCTAACATCTTACACACCAAGACCTACTATATTCTCCATATTCTACTCCCTCACACAATCTATCGGAGGCCCATCATGGACACGATAGAGCACATAACATGAAACTTGACCAGCAGTTTAAAACATTCAAGCATAGCCACCGTTAGAAAATAATTCAAACCAAAGAAAAAAAAATTAAAATTCAATTTCAACAATAAGGCATAAAATGTGCACAATTTCAACAATAATTTGCACATGACCATAATAGTCACAAGATAGATAAGTATCAAAATCTAATGGCTATATACTTACTCACAAACACAAATAAAAATTCAATGCTGGACTTTACAACATTTAGTAAATTAATCAAAGTCAATAAAATAGAATTAAAATATCAAATTTTTAAAGTTACATAACACTTCAACTACATGACTAATTCTAGTCACAAGAGAGGGAGTACAATAAAAAACTATACCTAGATTCCAAAATCCAAGGTAAGTAAGAGAACACATTCAATCATGGCAATCAACGAGTTGTCAAAGATTCCAATCACACCAAGCATGAGATCCATTCTACTTATCCATTCAACTTCATTGAAGATGTCATACAATAAAAGTCACATCCCATACAAGGGAATCGCAACCACTATCCAATGACACACATATAGTCATACACCAACTACAAAACAATCATAAGTACATTCCTCGCACCAAATATAAAACATTCATAAGTGCATTACTTGCACCAAATATAAATCAGTCATGAGTGCATTACTCACACAATATATATGCAAAGTGCATAACTCACATGATGCATTACTCACACAAGTTGATATTTATAAATATTATTTATTTAAACCTAGCATATAAGACTCATAAGGTCTCACAATATTGAACACTCCTACCTTGTCAATAAGGCTAACCATGATGACTTATCGAGCAACTTCTTGTTGGAAAAACAAGGACAAACAACTAAGATGGGGGGTGAATCATTTGTCACATAAATTCAAGCTTTTCATACTTAACTTAACTCTAATCTCAAATCTGATGAATAAGAAATTAACCACAATCAATTAACACATCAAAGAGACAAAGAACACTAAATTTTTTTATGTGGAAATCCTGTTAGGGGAAAAACCACAGTGGATGTTAATCCAAAAGATTATACTCTGCTAAAAGTATAATGAGAAATAACAAGTGGAATACCCATGCATTCAGGCATACTTCCTAGAGCTCACTGCTCAATTACAAAAGGGGCTCACTACCCAATAGAGTTGGATTAAAAATCTGGAGGGTATGAACTAAAAAAATAGCTTCTACACAATCCTGATTATAGTTCCAATTAAGCTCAACACTTCTTCACACTTCATACAAAATTATTCACACTCTGCTTTGAATGATATTTGGACATACACAAATAGGAGAACATGAAGCAGAATCTTCATGGATGGAACAATCACTCTTATATATCTGCTACAAGATATTTCATGACAACTTGGTCGACCAAGAAAAATAAATTGTACTTGTAATGTCGGCCCAGATTTACAAATGAACTTTTAATGCGAACCCACCAAGATCAGCCACAACATAGTGGAGACCCAAATTAACATTTCCAATGCAAAAATACTTTAATTAATTCTACCTCGAACATCTGCAACACACTATCACTAACATGTCAGCTAGGAACAAGAAAAACCAAACATGGGCAAGAAAAGATCTTCAATCATGAGCTCACCGGACCACATGGACATACGACAAAGATAGAGAATGAACTAGAGACATTTGAGAGCACCAAGAAACAATAGAGAAGCATCTGCAACAACTGAGATAACTAGAATCATACAATCTTCATTCAAGAACACTAACAGAGACAACAAAAATACTATCAGACCACAACTCACACAAAACTTCATTCAAACCTCAGAAACTTTCAGTAGATGATCTAGACATACTCAACAATAAACACTTTAATCCACATCAGCTAATCTTCAACGTTAGGACAAAACATCTTCATGACCTGTACAGTTCCACTACGAACTTGGAACACATTTTCTTACAATTTTCTCTATATCCTTGACATATACAACAACTAATACACCAAATGCTAATAGTGTTGACATCAATGACAGCCACATATCAGAAACATATCCACAACATCTAACAATCTCCCCCTTTGCATTGATGGAAATACATGATGTGAAAAATACCATCAACCCAACACACTGTCTCCTTCTTTTTTAACTGCTCTTCTCCTTAGAAATATTTTTCATATTGCACTTCTCCCCCTGAGAAATTTTTCACATTACTCTTTTCCCCCTTTGACATCAATGGAAAAGGTAACCATGACCTTTCCATACACATGCTCTAAACCACATATCTACACATCTGACTACCCCCCTGAGTAACAGCCACAGAAACATCAATTCGGATCAGAATATAGCAATGAAGCTCATGGATTGATGCAAGTAAATACATCATTTTAGTTTTTATCAGGAGGGGAAATTACCTCTAGCATTCCTATGAGATACTCAAAAGTATCCTTCAGCAAAGGCTTAGTAAATATATCTACAATCTATTCTTTGGTAGGAACATACTCCAATTTGACTTCTTTCTCATTCACTTTCTCTCTCAAGAAATGAAACTTGATTGATATCTGTTTAGTCTTAGATTGTAGCACTGGATTCCTTGAGATATTTATTTCACTTGAAATGTCACAGTATATGGCAATAGGCTCTTCATATATCACCATGTTATCTCTCAACATCTGTTTCATCCATATCACTTGAGTACAATTATTGGTAGCAACAATGTATTCTGTTTCAACAGTAGATAGAGAAATTGAGTTTTGATTTTTACTCAACCAGGATACCAAATTCTTCCCTAGGAAGAAAGATCACCACTAGTACTTTTTATGCTATCTACATCACCAACCCAATCTGTATCAGTATATGCACACAAAGTGAGATCAGCATCCTTTGGATACCAAATTCCAAAGTCAACTGTTCCTTTTAAATATCTAAAAATTCTCTTGACAACAGTCACATGTGATTCCTTTGGATCGGCTTGAAATCTAGCAACCATACATACAACATTCATAATGTTTGGTCTAGTTTGAGTCAAATAGAGCAATCCACCAATCATTGACTTGTACCTAGTTTGATTTTCCTTAGGAGAATCATCATTATGTGTCAACTTGCATCCGGTCACCATGGGAGTACCAATAGGTTTGGAGTCTTCCATTCCAAACTTGTTCAACAATTCTCTCACATATTTGGACTAAGATATGAAAATCCCCTGGTCCAACTGTGTAATTTGCAATCCTAGACATAATTTCATTTCACCAATCATGCTCATCTCAAATTCACTCTTCATCTCATCAACAAACTTCATGCATAGATTATCATCTCTTCCAAAAATGATGTCATCAACAAATACTTCTATGATTAACTCCTTATCATGATCTAATTTGAAGTATAAGTTACTATCAACAGTACCTTTAGTGAATCCAAGCTTTAGTAGGTATTTTTGCAATCTAGCGTACCATGCTCTAGGGGCTTGTTTAAGTCCATGTTGAGCTTTCTTCAACCTGCAAACCATATCTTCCCTGTCTATTAGCTGAAATCCATCTAGTTGTTCAATGTACACTTCTTCTTCTAGTTCTCCATTCAGAAATGCAAACTTTACATCCATTTGATGGAATTTATAGTTCTTGTAAGCAACATAAGCAAGAAATAGTCTTACTACTTCAATTCTAGCAACAAGGGAAAAGGTTTCATCAAAATCAATACCTTCCATTTGAGAGTACCCTTTACATACTAGTCTTGCTTTATTTTGGACCACTTCACCTTGTTCATTCAGCTTCTTTATAAACACCCATTTAGTACCAATCACATTTTTATCTTTGGGCCTAGGAACCAGTATCCATGTGTCATTCTTTTCAATATGTGCCAACTCTTCCTTCATAGCTTCCATCCAGTGTTCATCTTGACAGGCTTCAGTGACATTTTTAGGTTCAATCTTGGAAATTAGACAATATTCTTCTACAATCTTTCTTCTATTTTGAACTCCTTTACTCTTATCTCTTATGATTTGAATTTCAAAATGATTTAGCCTTACATAACTTGGAGTTTTAGGACTCTCCTGGAATTCTGAATCTTCTAATCTTTCTTGTACACTTCCACTTGTCTGTGCTTCATGACTGACTTGATTTACTGAAATAAATTGTGGTTGCTTCACTAGAACATATGGAATAATCTAAAGTAGATTATGTGTCTGAGAATTCTTCCCTTGGCTTGTATTATCTTCATCTGAATCATAACTACAATTTCTAAATGATTTAACAGAGTCCTCATTAACTCTGACATTTTCACTCTCAACCATCTTTCTCAGTCTTTTGTTGTAGCACCGGGGTATGTGCAGGATCATGATGGGCCAAAAAATGACGATATGATGGGTATGTGTAGGGTATGTGGCTGATGAATTTTTTTAACCCAAAATTGATGAAACAAAAAGTGTTTTTAAAGGATATTCTCAACTTTCCACCAATATAAATTATGCTTTACTTTGAATTTAATAAATAATTATTATTCATTTTCTATTTGAATTACGATTAAAGTCCTAATTGATAGGCTGATTAAAAAACATCTATAGCTTTCAAATGCTATCACATCTTTGAATCCAAAACATGTGTCACATTCTATGCTTTGCATACTATAGGATTAAAAAAAACAATTAAATTTCATGAAGTTTTGACCAAGTTAAGGTGGTTAGACATACAAGTTTTTATATTTTTTAAAAGTTGTAATAAAAAATTCATAATTAATTATTTACTTGGAAAAAAATTAAAAAAAATATGCATCACATCGGGACATGAGTCCTCTACTTATATCTAAAATCTTATAAAAAAATATTATCATTTTATTGTGGTTAGGGTGGTCAGACAGACACCTACTTCTTATTTTTTCCTTGAAATTTAAGTACTACAACATTGAAATTTCAAATTTTCACCAAATAGATTTTTTTAATAAATAAACCTAGTAGTTTACAAACTACATTAAATTTGCTACAGATTTTATTCTTACATATTTTAAAAATAATATAGATAACTTATTCAAATTTTTATGTCAAGTTGCCTAACTTTGATTTTCTAAAAAACTTTCCACTTAAGGGCTTGTTTTTTCCATGATGATCCTGCACATACCCACCAGTATGCCTTTCTCTTAGTGGAGTAACCTAGGAAGATCCCTTCATCACTTCTTGCATCAAATTTTCCTATATCATCATCTCTCCTAATATAAAATTTGCTTCCAAAGATCTTAAAATACTTAACAGTAGGCTCTTGACCAAACCATAATTCATAAGGGGTCTTACCATAATTACCATTAACATTTACCCTGTTCAAAGTATACACAACAATGCTTACCGCTTCTCTCCAGTACATTTGAGACACATTTCCTTCCATCATCAGTGTTCTGGTAGCATCCATAATTGTTCTATTCAAGTTCTCTCTGCAACTTCGTTCTGTTGAGGGGTTTGGGGAGCAGATAACTCACCACCTCTGTCAGATCTCAAGCACTTGATTTTTAGACCTTTTTCATTCCCTTCCATAACCTTAAAACTTTTGAACTTATCCAATGCTTCACATTTTTCTCTCAAAAAGGAAACCCAAATTATTCTAGAGTAATCATCAATGACCAACATAAAATATCTTTCTCCATGAATACTTCTAACTCTAGAGGGACCACAAAGATCAATATGTAATAGTTCCAACACATTATTGGAAGGAAATTGTTTGCTCCAGAAGGAGACTCTAGTTTGTTTACCCATCTGACAGTCCTTGCAGATTACATTAGCAGGCTTCACTAACCTAGGAAGATCTCTTACTACTTGAGTAGAACTTATCTTGATAATGTTGTCAAAGTTTACATGACACAACCTCCTATGCCACAACCAACTTTCATCTACTTGAGCAATTAAGAAACTTCCACTAGCAATATTCAGATGAAAAATATTACCTTTGGTTTGCACTCCTGTAGCAATCATGTTTCTAGAACTCCCATGAATCTTGCATTTTCCATTCTTGAACTATAGATCATATCCCTTATGTACCATCTATCCAACACTCAACAAGTTGTGCTTTAGGCCTTCAACATATAGGACATTATCAGTATTATCTTTACCACCAAGGCTAATAGATCCTCTGCCATGAATCACACCAGCATTGTTATCTCCGAATCTTACAGCCCCACTATCGTACTTTTCTAGACTCACAAACTTTCTTTTATCACCGGTCATTTGACCCACTCATCTTTTTCTTCAATTCGAGCTGCAAGAGCTTTCTCATCTTTAGTAGATTCAGTAGCCATGGGATTATCTTCAATGGTAGCACTGAAATCCCAATCATCTTCTTTTCCATTATCCTTATCAGACTCATCATTAGTCACCGCTTCTTTAGCAAAGTAACATTTCTTTTGGAATCTAGAATTTCTAGGCTTAGATCTAGGAACTCTTTCAAGACATCTTGATGCAAAATGACATATTTCACTGTAAGAAAAACAATAATAGTAAATAATTCTTCATACTTACCTTTTCCTCTACCTTCTTGTTTTGCAATCAGTGCTTCCAATTCTTCTACTTCTCTTTCTTGGTCTTCTAGTTGTTTCAGTTCTTCATCATACTTGGATATATTTTGGGAGCTCTCTCCTAAACTTTATCTTTGCCTATTACTTCTGGATACAATAGCTTTGAATGTAGATTCAGTCTTTGGTGTAGATTCACCAAACTCACTTATTTCAAAAGCAACAAGCTTCCCTATCAGTGTATCTCTTGTCATCTTGTTTACCGACATGAATTCTTCAATAGCATGAACTTTCATTTTGTAGGAAGGAGGAAAGGATCTGAGTATCTTAGCCACAATTTCATCTTCTTCCACAAAACCACTGTCACATGTAATACCCATCACTATCTCATTTACTCTGTGCATAAAAGAAGTGATATTTTCATCTTCTCCCATCTTCAAATTTTTATATTTACCTTTCAAGCTCTATAGCTTAGCCATCTTCACCTATGCATCTCCTTCAAAAAAATTTTCCAGTTTCATCCAAATCTCATGAGCTATCTATATCTGAGGGTGATCCCATAATAGTGGTTTACAATTTTTGGCCAAACTGGACACTGAAATTATTATTTTTAACTAAATCTTCACATTCGGGCACCTATAGCGGCTAAACTGTGAGGAATTTGAAGATGGTGCAAACTAGAGTCTCATCAAATTTTTTCTTGTAGATTCTAAAAATATTTTTTTCAAAATTTTTGGAATCAAATTGCACTTCTTTTTCCATCTCCCACGAAAATTGATTTTTTTCAGAAAACAACATTTTTAAAAAGTGACGCACACCGTATAACGCATATAACTTTTTTTCCATGAAGGATAAAATTCTAATTCTTTCAAATTTAGATTTGCAACTCTGATATCTAGTGCCTCCACTTGGTTAGATAGTTTTTATTGAATATTGTTTCCTTTAATCAAGTTTCAAAGTCAAACAAATTACAATTTTAATACGTAACTGTAACGTAACTTTTTGTATATGTCAATTTTATTTTATTTTTTGTTGGATCAAGGCACTTCAATTTTTCAAAATTTTTTGATAATATTACTATTTTTCCACATGTGAAGAACAAGAGACCTTCATTTTTGATGAAAAACCTATGTTTAATAGAACTAAAAACAAATGCATAATAAAACCAAAACATATTAAAATTATATTCATTGGATAGCTTGTTCGAGGAATACCATAATCATTTGAAATAAATTTTAAATGAATTCATTTGATTCCCCAAAAGCTAAATCAAAAGTGATTTTTTATCAGCATTTTGATAAGTGTAAAGGAGACACATTTATAGGTATGGTTTAAAACTAGCGAGGTTCTATCCAAGGGGGTTTGATCTAAGGTGATTTGATCAAACCCTCTTCAATTGGAATCCTTAAAATGGAAATTTTTAAGGCCTAAATCATTATATTTTCTAAAAATATGTGATTTCAGCTCAAATTCGTTCCTCTCAGGAATTGTAAACCACTATTATGACAGCACCCTAGACCTAACACATTAGCCATCTCTGAATTTGTCAGAGCACTTAACAAAGCTTCAATAGCCCTAGCATTGTTTTTAGCATCTTTGATTTTATCAGTAGAAGAGGGACCACTCTGAGGAATAACATATGGATCTTTTTTAATCTTCCAGTAGGCTTCACCAATACACCTTAAGTGACATTGCATCCTGACTTTCCATAGTGAGTAGTTAGTGCCATCAAATCTAAGACTATCCTTCTTGAATGTTGTCATCCCAGATCACCTCAATCTTTTAGACTCCTTCAAAGAACTTAGCTCTGATACCAATTGTTGGCAAAAAAAGGACAGACAACTGAGAGGGGGGGTCAATCAGTTGTCACAAAAATTCAATCTTTTCAAACTTAACATAACTCTAATCTCAGATCTGATGAATAAGAAATTAACCACAAGCAATTAACACATCAGAGAGACAAAGAACACCAAAATTTTTTACGTGGAAACCCTGTTAGGGGAAAAAACATGGTGGATGTTAATCCACAATATTATACTCTACTAAAAGTATAATGAGAAATAACAAGGGGAATGCACATACATTCAGACACACTGCCTAGAGCTCACTGCTCAATTACAAAAGGGGCTCACTACCCAATAGAGTTGGATTAAAAAATTGAAGGGTATGAACTAAAAAAATAGCTTCTGCACAAGCCTGATTACAGTTCCAATTAAGCTCAACACTTCTTCACACTCTGCTTTGAATGATATTCACACATACACACATAGGATCACATGAAGTAGCATCTTCATGGATGGAACAATCGCTCTTATATATCCGCTACAAGAGATTTCATCACAACTTGGTTGACCAATAAAAATAAATTATACTTGCAATGTCGGCCCAGATTTACAAATAAAATTTTAAGGCGAACCCACCAAGGTCGGCCACAGCATAGTGGAGACCCAAATTAACATCTCCAATGAAAAAATACTTTAATTAATTCTACCTTGAACACCCACAGCATGCTATCACTAACATGTCAGTCAAGAACAAGAAAAATTGAACATGCACAAGAAAATATCTTCAATCACAAGCTCACTAGACCACATGGATGTACCACAAAGATAGAGAATGAACTAGAGGCATCTAAGAACACCAAGAAACAAAAGAGAAGCATTAACAACAACTGAGATAACTAGAATCATACAATATTCATTCATGAACACTGACAGAGACAACATAAATACTATCAAACCACAACTCACACAAAACTTCATGCATACCTCTAAAACTTCTAGTAGATGATCTAGACATACTCAACAATAAACCCTTTAATCAACATCATCTAATCTTCAATGTGAAAAACAAAATTCCTTCATGACCTGCACAGTTCTACTAGGAACTTGGAACATATTTTCTTACAATTTTCTCAATATCCTCGACATATACAACAACTAATACACCAAATGATAATAGTGTTGACATCAATGACAACCACATATCAGCAACACATCCACAAAATCCAACACTTCTGTCCTAGGTCCATATCAAAGACCCTTAAGGCGACATAACTTGCATTCACTAAAGATCACATGGATTGTACACATATCCTGATTAGGAAAGAAAAGACATTGCCTAAAAATCAACTTTCTCATAACCAAATACCATTATCATTGCAATCATCCTTCTTGGTTCTCTTCTTCCTTAAAGAATAATCTAAATTTTAAACCATTATTTCTATTCTACTTCTCATAATATCTTTATTTTAATCTTGTAACTTATTACTTTTGTAACATACTCATTCATCCTTAGAGAGATCTCTCCTCTCATAATATTTCTTTATTATCACTTCACGGTTTTCATCATGTCCCATCCATCTTGGCTCAGACAAAACAAGTCTTCTAAAACTATGATTGCTTTCAATGTAGAAGGTTATTCCAGATAACAACTTTTATTATTTTTCATATCAATCCAACACACATATCATTGAATTTTTCCATATTTTTTTAACAAAGTCTTATTTTATTTACCTTTGAATTCTTACATCCTTATTTTTAATAGAAGTTCCTATTTTCCAAAACATAAAATTTTACTTTTCATTTTTAAATAGGGGAAAACTCTTCCAGTTCCTCTTCCTCTTCAGCTTTGAGAGGTGGATGCACTTGTGCTTACTCTTCTGATTCATCACTCAAGGAGAGTACAATTATTTCAGCCAAAGGAGGAAACTGGGGATCTCTAAACATCATGACCTCAAAAGTCACACTACACTCAGAGGGAATATCCCTAGATAGTGGCAAGGATTAAGAATTGATTGGAGAGACTGCACGTTGATGGTTGAAGTTAACCTCATCCCTCATCCTTCTTCTCTCTTGATGGATTCGAGAGAGGGCATGACTCATAGTATCCATATCACCCAACCAAATGTCATTGTTGGTGTTTTTCCCATTTATCATGTGAACAAAGGCTTCTTTTTCCTTTTTGGCTCTAAGATAGGGTTCATTCCCAGGGACTGACTTCCTGGCAGTCATTCTACGACGTGCCATCTTGGCACAAGAATTCCAACATTAAACTCTCATAACGTTGGATGGAAAAGAACATGGTGAGCACATAGGTTCTAGAGGGGAAACCTTGGCTCTGATACCAAATGTAAAGGAACATCAACCTTACTTACTAAACATGGAAATTTCAAAGAATATTCACATTTCCAATTAAGGATATTGATACAAAGTTCATTTCCACATAATAATAATGAAACAATATATGTGTGTGTGTGTGTGTGTGTGTTAATAAGATTGCTCCAAGGCAATTACAATGTTGGATGTAAAAGTTTACACCAAGTGGTATTACAACATCTATTTCAATGTTATAGATATAAGTACATATCAATGATTACTTCAAGTTCACAAGTTAAGTTTACATTGGCTATGAAAGCCATACAAAGTAATACAAGAAATGTGTATAAGTATCCATATGATGAGGAATCCTCAGTGCTCGACTTCCATGACACTGCTTTGTCTTTCACAAAGCCGAGACCAAGAGTGGGTCCAGGCGCCTTTTCTGCCCAACCATGAAGCATAATACTTCCCCAGATTTATTCCTAGCTCGAAGAAAACTCTGACCCTACGTGAGGAGCCTAGCAACCTAGAATGAAGAAGTAAGAGGTAACTCTCGATGCAAGCTTGTAGCCTATGTGCAATTCCTAACACTAGAGTGACATATTACTCATTATCAGGATGTGGCAGAGACATATATATATAAATTTTAGGCTTTTTAATCCATCTGTATCAATGGTGCATCTAGCTTGGCCAAGCAAATAAAAGAATAAAAATGATAGTTTTGAAAAGGAAAACTATTATCTCTGGAAGCCCACATTTGGCATCCTATCTCAGAAGTGGCTTCATAAAAGAAATAAATGTAGCATAATTTTCTCAAGTTTATAATATTTCAAGTGTTCTCTAATCATTCATCTCTTTCTAGTATAGTTTTATCATCAAATTCTCTAAAATTTATACAAGCTTTTGATTTCATTGACAAGGAAATATCCAATAAATAATGCAATTAACAATCCAACTATTTAATTCTACAACTTAAATCCTATTCAATTTACTTATGTTTCAAATAGAGAAAAGCAATTACATCAACTTGTATTCCTATTCTATTATATAATGGATTTCTATTTATTTTCCAATTTCCAAATGAAATAAAAATAAAAATTTATAATTTTTCCAGCAAGTTTAAACACTTTATAAAAAATCAGATTTAAATATTCTTTTCAATACAATTCATTCTATATATATATGTGTGTGTATATGTTTATATACTCATAAATATATATAGTTTCAGGAAAGGCTCCAATCTAAAATAGGAACACAAATAAAACCCCATAGTATATTTGTATCATTTAAATTCAGGAAAGATTCATTAAAATCAGAATGAAAATATCAATATATATATAGATTTCATTAATAATCAAAATATTTATATAGATAATACAAATTAACTATATATAAATTTTTCACTTGTATTTTTATATGCGTACAGATATATACATTTACACATATATATAGCCTTTCATAAAATTCAGCTATCTCAATACATACATTTTATCACAAGCGAGATTCAAATTTTATAAAGAAATCAATGGTTTCTAAACTCATTTTATTTCTTAAAATACCAAACGGACGCTGCCAATACCTAATACAAGTCTAAAACTTTCACCTAGAAAACAAAATCAATGCCAGTGGAATAGATATCCATTATATATATATAAAACTTCCAAATCAAAGCAAAGTGTATATATTTTCATCTTAGAACAATTATAAGGAATTCATAGTCATATATATATATATATACTAATCTGCCGATATAGGTTTCATTTAAATAAATTGCAACATATGTAAATTGCTATTATTAAATACATCACAGGAGAAATGTAGTCATAGAATTACTTATCAGCAATTTTAATGGTTGAGAGGGGATCATAGATAGAAGAAATATCAAGTTATGCTAGTTTTAAAAGCTAATTCTACCATGATTCATATTTTTCTTGCATTGCAAAAAGGGGTTTGAGGAGGGGCAGTGACCACCATGGTGGAAGCGCTGCCTCCACAATGCAACCTTCCCAAATGGGAGGTGTGGCTGTGTGAAGGCCAAATAAATGTTTCTATAAAATTCTATCTTTATCATTAGAAGAACTACCTCTTCTATAGCTTAGGCTACAAATAAAAGGCTTCCTAATATTTCTTTGGGTAATTCATGTAAACAATCTATGAGGCAATGAATAAAACAACATTTCAAGCACTTTTTTTTAACAATTGATTTCAAATATACTGTGCAACAAGTCATTTATAGTTATATTATATATATTCACAGCTACATCCTTATAGTTTGAAATATATTTTTACTATATATATTATAATAGAAATAAAATATAGATTTCTACAACCATGATTTCCAATTTTCATACAAAAGGATAGTTGATTTTCCCATCAATTGCATATTTACAAAGAATATATTCAACTAGTATCAATAATAAAATTCAATCTTTTACACAAGACAAACATAGACAATTTCATTTCTCACACAATTTGAATTAAAAACATAATGGAAAAATGATTAAAAACCTGGAATCCAATGCTATCTTGATGAAATTGCTCTAGTTCTATTATCCTTTCCTGATCAGTTCCTCTTCTTTTCCTAATTTCTATCCAATTCTACTATTCTTGTTTTTCATCCATTCTTTTTTTTGTTTCTAGAGAGAAAGTGAAGAAAGATAAAAGAAAATAATAATTTCAGAATGAATTCTCTCATTGAGAAAATAAGAGTTTTTATAAACTTTTTATTACTTTCTTCCTCTTTTTCCAGCTTTATTTTGCTTTGTTTTCTCTTTTAATTTCTAATTTTAATAATCTTTTCTCATATTTTTCTAACTTTTTATGTCTTCTATCTTATCACTTGTTTTATAAAATCTTCCCATTTTCCATTTTATTCTAAGTTTTCCAATAAATCTAATTTTAAAAGAAAGTAAGATTTGTTTTCTATGCAACACATTATCTTCAATTTAATAAAATAAATAACATCTTAATTCTCAAATAAAGCATCAACTAAAAATATACTAAACTAATTCTTTTATTTCTATTCATTTTAAATTTACCACTAATTAATTTAAATAAACATTGCATAGTAAAACAATATAAATAATTAATTAAATAACATCCTAAATGCAATTTATATGTTACTAAGTGGTGTGTTGAAGAGGATCTGTTCCAACTTAATCCTGCCAGGTGGCTAACCTCCTCTACCTCAACTGCACTCTTGGTCTTTGACAAACCTGCATCTCCTGTAAACTCAAGCACCCATTAATAGATTAGTGTCCAAAAATATAAATCAAATAAATACAATTCATCATTCTAATATATCATTCTCTATGTTACATCATTTGAATTTAAATAATAATCAACGCATTTCATTTTTCTAAAATAAAATAATATTCATATATTCCATCATTCAAATTTCACACACTTATTCTACCACACACTCATATTTTAGTTCTATATAAAGTAAAATCATGGAATATCAAAGTTTGAGATGTGACACATCTTTCCATAACTTTCTCAATTTAAATGCTTGCAAGGTGCCAAACAAGTGTTCCAAGGTGTACTTCTTAGGCTCATACATTTCTTCAATCACTGAATTCGTATCACTATAGCAGTCTGGTAGGGTGATCAAGATCTTCTCTATTATGTCTTCATCTGCTAGCTTTCATCCTTGATTTCTAACCTCATTTGTAGTCTATTCAACCCTATGAAAGAAACTTGTAAATTCTTCACCATCTTCCATTTTTAGGTTCACAAATCTATGCTTTGCCACCAATCTCTTTGTCAATTTCACCTTTTCATTCCCTTCATACATTTCTTCCAACTTCTTCTAGACTTCATTTGCAGTATCGAAAGAATTAACCTTGATTCACTCATTTTCAGATAAACCACTGCAAATTGCATACTTCTCTCTCTCATTTTCTTCATAAGTAGAGATCTCATCTGTAGTATTAACACCACCCGACAGAAGTGTATACTTATTCTCAACATCCTTCCAGGTCTTAAAACCAAGAGAGATAATATATCCTCTCACCTATCCTTCTAATATTTGTAGTCAGTTCCATCAAACATAGAGATCGACAATTTGTGTGCCATCGGATCTACCTTAAGTGGTCAAGCTCTACACAAGGAACCACAAGCTCTAATACCAATTGTTAAATAGAGGCAGGACAACTGAGAGGGGGGGTGAATCAGTTGTCATACAAATTCAAAATTAAAACTTTATCACTTATCAAATCTTCAACCACACTATTTTGTTATTAAATATGAGCATGAAACACAAATAAGAGAAAGTAAATCAACACAACACAATAAAACCATATTTTTATATGGAAAACCCAATAAGGGAAAAACCACGGTGAGGGTTAACTCACAATATAAAGATTATAAACTGAATACAAAGACTCACTACCCAAAACAGGACTCATTGTCCAAATACAATGGCTCACTGCCTATAGATACAAAAGAGAACAAAAGATCCACCACAACAATTAAAGCACATTTGCAAGATTACATAAACCTTCAATTCACCGCCTTCAGCACATTGAAAAACTTCTATCACAACTCACTCACACACACTTTTTCTCTTATGATTTGTGGCACACTTTCATCACTTTGCATCACACTGTCATACAATTCTTCTCAACTCGCCTTGCTTTTATACCATTCTCAACCTTAGAAACATTTACCAAGGTCGGCCACAATACATCATTTCATAAATTCAAATTCAGGTTGGCAACTCTAAATTCCTACAGTGGAAAGGAATAAGAGTGAACCAATAAGAATATAAAAACAATATTCTTGAATCTTCTACATGCTTCCTCAATTAAATTTTATTCTTCGAATGAAGTGTAAACACTAGGTTGGAAAAACCTAATGAAAACACAAATTATAAATGATGAAAACTTCCCAACAAGAAGATGACATGCAGACGATGCAACATGCTTCATTATGCACAAGAATACATCTTAGAATCTTCTAGATACATTCACAATAAAAACAACAGGCTTCAAACACTGAACTCCTTTCACCAATCAATCTAGGTTGTGTAGACACACACAAAATAGTAAAACATAATTTTTGGATCACCAAACACCAAACCTCTTCATCAGAGAATAGGAAAGACCTCCAAAAGACATCTACTAGATCCATATGATCTGAAATGAAACAATGGAGAACTGTGGAGCAAACATAATTCTCCCAGTCCATAGAACACTGACTCTACCGGTAGAGCACACATACCGGTGGAAAAAATTTTCACGTACCATCTCATAAGAAACTAAAACTCAGACTATATCACCATAAGATCACCATAATGAAATCTCTAGAACCACATAGACATAGGATCACCACAGGAGAAATGTAGAGCAAATACCATAACACAATCTGAACACTTCCAACACTTTGACTTCTCTTCTTTATTAATTTTCTCAAAGCACTTGGAAAATCATTACACCAACATATCTTCAATACCATAAAGATAGATCCATGTAATCACAACATCTCACTAGCATCTCAACCATACATGTACAATATGCAACATATTGAACAGTGTTGACATCAATGACAACATTAATGACAACACCACCAAACTACTTCATATCTACAACACTCTCTTTATTTCTCCGTCTCCCTCTCCCTGTCCCTCTCTCCTCTCTTCCTCACTCTTTCTGTCATTATGGGTGAGTACAAGATTATGATTAGCCAAACAATAACTGTAAGTGGTAATGAAAATACTATAAAATAGACTTAATAAGCTTCACATGAAAATTTGAATGGATTATTAATAAAACTTGAAAAATATGTAGGATTAAACTTTGTAAAAAATTAAATATAGTTTCTAGGCTACTTTTGTTTTTGGAAAAAAAAAATTGGTGAAAATTTGAAATTTCAATGGAGCATTCCTATTTTTTTAAAAAGTAGGTGCCATTCTAGCCAACCTAAGTATGAGCAAACAATTTTTTTTTGAATTTTAAAATATGAGTAAAGGGAAAATACCTAGATGTGATGCATATTTTTTTAATAAAAAATTATAAGTAAATAATTAGTTATGAATTTTTTACTATATTTTTTAAAAAATATTAAAAATTTATTTTTTGACTAACCTGACTTGGTCAAAAAATATGGAATTCATTTTTTTTAGCTATATCTAGTAAAGCATAGGGTGTGATGCATCTTTTGGATTTGAAAAAGGTTAAAAATATTGAAAGTTATGGACATTTTTTAATCATTCTATCAATCAAGACTTTTGACTTGTTGCATCTAGAAAATCAGTAATATTTTTTAAAATTTATAATCAGGCATATCTTATATTTTATAATGTTGATAATTTCCTAAATAAACCCATTTTCTCTTTAAATTTAGATAGTAAAAGGTCATCAACACGAAGGGTGAAGTCATGAAAAGAGGATGAAACCTCTAAACACATTAGAGTAATGGACTAATTAGGATTTACATTCCCAAGCCTAAACCTAATGCATTCTCAGTGCAAAAAATGAGGGAACAACTTTTTTCCAATCACATTAGATATCCATTTTCAAATAATGGATACCTATTACTTGAAAGTGATCAAAAGAATTTCATACTTTAGTTAAGAGATATTAATTATTCAAAAAAATCATTAAAAAAAAATGGATATCCATTATTCAAAATAGATATATGTTACCTAAAATCCCCCAAAAAACATACTTTAGTTAAATAAGCATAACTTTTACATAACTAATCAAATAATTATTTTTTATAGACATTGGTAAGATGGTTCAAATCTCTACATAGTGGATTAGGTAATTTCTACATAGTGAATCAAGTAATTTCTCTAGATTATGCATAAAAAATCAAGTAGAATTATTTAAAATTCATCCTACATTTTTGAAACTTTAAATGCTCAAAACTGTTGCATTCAAAGTCCTTTTTTTAGTTGTTTTTTGGAACAACCATCCCAAAAGACTTGCAACATTAAAGAAGTAATGAATAATGAAGCATTTGGATTTAGTGCACAAAAGATAGTAAAAAATATCCATAAATCATCATAGAAGTATTCCTTGTTGTCTTTGATCTTATGCACACTTTTCCTCAAGTTGGTGTAAGATAACATGTCTCCTTATGGCATAATGATGAATCTTCCAAGATACTTTAAATATTGGCATTCATTAGATTTTATAAAGGATTACAAAATATGAAAGTCAACTAGACGTGGGAATAAGAATAGTAGTAGACATTGTGTAGGGTTGAGTTCAAACTTAGAGGATGGATCCACAATTATGGAGTTGATGTAAACTAGGTGATGTGTCACCCACCACTTTGTGTAATATGGTATGACCCATAAATCAACTACATCTATCTATGGTACCCATGGCACTAGATATAATTGTAACCAACGTACTCATGCCTAAAAACCACCCCTATGACCATATCTCTCAAGCCATTGGTGCAAAAACCGCCTCCCTCGGTGTCTTACCATGTGGTAAGCCAGACTACTGCACACAGGCTATGGGATAGATATTGATCTATCACATGAGAGTTACACCCATTAAAGAAGCATGGTGATTTTACACATGCTAGCTACTTTTCTTCAACTGAATAAGCCTCACATACGCTCCATGGCTTCCACTCTACTTGGTCAATCTCATAAATTACCCACCTTTAGTAGGCTAGATCTCTTATCCTTGAATTTCTCATAAATTCCCCATATAGGTAAAATAAATGCATGTCCACATACTCCTTGTCTCACTCTTACTAGCTACAACATAAAAGTATGCTCCATGTTCATATATGCAGTAGTATCACTCCACATCCTAATCTCCTCCCATCCCTGTATACTACCATATGCATGTCCTAATATAACTATGCCAACATGCAAACACCTCACCATCCAATATAATCCCCTCCATGACCCTCACCCATCTCATAGGAAATTCTCATGACATATTATAAGCATCAATATCCTATTGACAAGACTCACCAAGAATAGCAGAAAATCCTTGTAACATCCCATACCCACTACCAAATCAATCTCTATACATATCATGGATAGGTCTTCCATCATAAAAATATCTCTAGATACATATTTGAATCCTCTAGTTGATACTCCACTATCAGTCCACATATGGGAATCACCAATATCTACCACACATCCTCTAATGTGATTTTCATCTCTTGTATCAATAGAAAGAAAGAATTAGTGTCACTCTCCATCTCTCCACTAAGGTTATCATCATCACTCTATGTACCTGAATCTCTATCATGTACACTACCTCATGCAACCCCAAAACTTCCAAAAACTCCAAAGCCATCTCTATCAATAGTGGCCTCAACCTCATAACTAGTAGCCATCTCTCTCATGATTGTAGAGGTGGAAATCACTCTTGCACCCACCAAAACCAATTTTTTAGATATTATCTAAGACAAACTCTAGCCTAATCTACCCAAAAAAATCTAGCACTTAATTGGGCAAGTGCTAATCCATGAAAGTGCTAATCTACATAATTGTTGCTTTTCTAGTTTAAACACCAATCTACACAAATGCAAATTTATGAACACAAGTGATAAAAGTTGCATGTGAATCTTTTCCCACATATGTAACCCTTCTTCTATGCAAGTGCCACTATGTGTGCAAGTGCTAATCCATCCATGGAAATGCTAATCAACTTAATCAAACACTAATCCCATTTGTGCAAGCATAAATTAATGGATCAATGTCTCCATTTGACCATATTTAGGCCATATTTATCACACCATAAACTAGCCGAGGGTTTTAGTTGCTAATACATACCAATGCTCTTTCCTCTAGTCATCACTCATAATACCTCACTTTCTTTGACTAGTGACACATAGTGTGGTATATTGGTCATCTTCTCATTTCTCCTTTGTGTGTTTTAACTATGATGTCATAATGGCTTGGGAAAAGGATGTGAGAGAAAAATGTAGAAATTATTTTAAGGAACCTATCTTAGGTTTGGTGAGGAAGGGCACAAAGTGTTTCAGTGTTGAGAAAAGTGGAAAATGATAACATAAGGGTTTTCTTCAATGATGAGATTCCACCTATTTAATAGAGGGACTTAGAGTATGGGAATTCATTAGTTTCACAAAGGGCTATAAGTTGTGAAAGTGGGGGTGATAAGACACAAAGGAAGGGTTTTTTTAGAACTTGATATAGGGGAATATGAAAAATATTATGATGTGGTTATGAATAGAGGTAGCATTAACAACTTGGTGTTTGTGGAAATGGTTAAAATTTTTGGGTTGAGGAGGATGAGGCATCTACAAGCATACTAGCTTGGCCAGTTATAGCAATGAGACCATATTTTGGTGGAGGAATAATTATAAGTGAAGATAAACAATTGAGTATACCATGATGAGGTGTTGTGTGACATTGTGCCAATAGATGTGTGTTATTTACTATTGAGGAGGCCATGACAATTTGGTAATTATATGGTGGATGATGGGAGGGCTAGTAGCCATGCAATATGAAAGTATTATTAGAAGTGAAATTTGATGCAACTAATGGAAAGCGATAGATAATTTTATAGTAGAACAAGGGTGTGCATTATGGAGGATTTGTATGCACTAATCCTAAAGGTGTACAACATTGTTGCAATGGGTGATAGCATTAAAAATACAAAAATATATATAGAGAGAGAGTTTGCTACGTGATGGAAGGTAACTAAGAGGAATTAGTTTAGGGGACAAGATATATGAACAAGAGGATTATGGGTTGTATAAAGAAGGAAAGAACATAAAAATTAAAGATTGAATGAGAATAAAGGTAGATAAGAAATTGAATATAATACATTATACTTGAGATACTATATTCAATAACATCAAAAAAGATATAAAGAAATGGAAATTAAAAGACAAAAAGGATAACACATAAAATTTTCTTGATCAATATCATGCATTTAAATTCAATTACTAATGCCATTTCTATCCTAATTCGACCATTTTCCTCTATTTAAAAAAAATAATACTAATTATTTAATTAAATTTGTCATTTTCCTCTATTAATCGAATAATCAATATTATTTGGTTAATTCACCCCTCTCATGCTAATTTCCATCCTATTTGATTAAATTATTTAATTAAATCCTTTTATTTCCTCTCATTTGATTAAATAGTCTTAATTGTTTAATTCAATGTCATTAATTTCCTTTCTTTTAATTAAATGACCTAATTGTTTAATTAAAATTTTAAATTCCTCCACCTTGCACAATTAAATAAATTTTTAATTATTTAATTGACTAATTTCCCACTCCTTAAAGGAATATTCTTTCCATTCAAATTCAAATATTTCCCTCCACATGGAAATATCTTATACTTGCTCCTAATTTTAAAGATTTGTGTTTGTTTAATTCAATTGGAGCCCTTGATTAAATTGATCAATCCATGTTGAGTTCTTCAATTTCATCCATGGATTTGATCTTCAATCCATGCCATCCTCTCACATTCATTTCTATCCATTGATTAAGCTAATAAATCTTAGCCATCAATTCATCCAATTTGTCTATAAATACTTCTCATTTTTATGAGTAAATCATCCACAAAGCATTTGAGTAACAAAACTCTACATGAATTGATACTCATCTTCATAAATTGAGAGCATATTTGTGGTTCAACCTCCATTATCAACACCATTGAATCTTTGTAATCAAATTCAATAATGGTATTAGGAAAGAGTTGAGCATTCCACATCAAACCAACACTAATCGCCTAATAGGATGAGGTTTGCTTGTGTTTCATTAGGTTTTTAATATTAGTTGAAGGTTATTTCATGTTTAATGAATTCCTAATTATCATTTGCAAGAATTTCATTGGGAATATGATTGAATTAGTTTCATTGATTGATTTTCTTGCTTAATTCAATTGGATGTGTAGACATCGAAAATATATTGATTGACATTGTGCATCTGATCCTGACTTACTAACATCGTTTCTTCCTAAATCATCCCTCGGTCTAACCGTTTAATCAAATTATCTTATCTGATTAAATTCATCAATATTCATCTCTTAATTAAATAAATCATCTTGTTTAATCAAGTCACTTTCTCTTGTTAATTAAATCAATCCATCTAATATAATTATCCCTATTTAGTTAAATAATTAATTTATTTGATTAAATCTCTAAAGTCTATCCATTAAATTAAATAAATTAAAACTTTATTTGATTTAATCTAACACCATCCCTTTTAATTAAATAAATCAAAATATTTATTTAATTAGCCTCTTATCATATTCCTCTTTTATCTGATTTAAATAAACCCATAAATTTGAGTCAAATAAGTCACATCATCTAATCTCCTATTAAATTAATTAAACCCTTGATTAATTTAACCTCATATAATGTCACATCCTCTAGATAATGCAAGTTGCACATGAAAATAGATTTAATTCATTTATTAAATCCCTATTTTCCCTCACATGGCATCTTTTGGAATATTCTCTCAATTTGAATTAAAAAATTCCAAGTCAACATGTACATCCAACAAGGCAATAAATTCATCTTACATGTCCTTTGCCTTGAGCCAAGTGGCATTTATTGCATTTTCCCTTCCCTCTTACATGTCATTTCAACAAATTTGAATTTCAAATATTGGTATTTATTGGCACAAACCCCAAATCTTGCACAACCATCATCCATTCATAGCTTGACAAGTGGCATCATATCCTTGGATGAAAGTTAGTACCACATTTCTCAAATTTGGGCTTTCATCCATCTTGAAATCCTATAAATGAAGAGCTCCTCTCCTCATTTCATCATCCACAATTTGAGTAAAGTTACCATGCTCAAATATCTATCAAGTTTCATACCATTGAGTTCTTAGCTAGGTTCTTTTGCAAATTTAGCTTTGAGTTTTCATCATTCATCATCAAAAGTGGATCACATTTCTTCATCAAATCTACATTTGAAGCTTGCAATCATAGGAATTGGGAAAGGGCCAAATTTTCACATCAAATTGGCACCAATTCCCCCATGGGATTGAGAGTTTGCTTACTTAATTAGGATTCAATCTTGTTTTATGATTTCATAGTGTTTTTTTTTATCATTTTCTTCCTAATTTGAGTTATGTTAATGAATCTCATGGGGAATCCATGTTTAGGCTTGCATTTCCTTGTTTAACTTGTTTAATCATGTTGTTTTGTAGGTACTTAGCCTTGGGTTTGCACAGGATGTAACCTGGTTATTATTTATGTTCACATATACAAACACAAGGATAAGACGCAAACACATATGAACACAAAATAAAGTTGGTGTAAGGAAATTCTAGTGCAAAAATGCCTCCCTAATCCAAAATTCTCAAGGAAGAAGGGCAGAAAAAACTAAACCAAGTTACACAGTATTAAGAAAACACATTAACAAAGAATATTGATCAAACAACACAAAGAATTGAACACCAGATTTACATGGGAAAACCTTTATGGGAGAAAAACCCACACACCAAATAAATCCACTTTGTATTATAGTAAATAGATTACATAGAGTTATAGACTTCACTAACACCGACGACTTCCACATAATTCATAACAAGGATGTGAATTGCACAATCATCTAATCGATAATCACCATCTACTCATACACGACACCATCTGTCCTTATCAACCTTATGGGTTCCCCCGTATTTCTACCATCACATATTGCTATATCTCTAAGTTGCTAAACAACTAAACCATAGAACCTCATGTCAGAGGTTACGAGGTTCTGAAAACTCATGACATCTTGACAACAAAGAGATTGCTAATTCGCTAAGTTATGAAACTCCAGAACTCTGCAACAAAGGTTACAAAAACTTGGAACGTTGCAACAACAAGGAGATCACTATGTCGAGAGGTTATGAAACTCAAGAACTTCATGACATAGGTTCCAAAGTTCCAAATTTCCATGATCTAGCAATATGTCAAAAAGATATGAATTTCTAGAACTTCGTGACATGAGTTCCAAAGTTCAGAAATTTAGCGATCCCACAACATGAAGGTTGATAAAGGGAAGTTCTAAACCAACAAGTTTAGGCACATTTTCCAACATACTCCCACTTGACAAAGACTTACTAGCTTCTTCCAAAATTGAAGTTATTGAAAGTCATAGGCCCCAAAGCCCATCGAACTGGCACACCACCTATATACTTGTTTGTGCTCACAAGATTTTTCAATGCATTAGCAACATTCTCTAGAGTATTCACCTTTTTCTATATTAAAATTTCCATATTCCACCATATCATGAACGAAATGATGCTAAACATCGATATGCTTCATCCTAGCATGGAAAGTGGGATTTTTTACCAAATAAATAACACTCTGACTGTCACAGAAAATAGTAATCTTCCCTACATTAAACTCAACATCACAACACAAACATCTAAGCCAAATGGATTCTTTGTAGGCATGTGTTGCTGCCATGTACTCTACCTCAGTAGTAGATAAAGAAACTATATCTTGTTACTTGCTCATCCAACTAATTGCACCATTGAATAACATGAAGATGTATCCACTAGTGGATCTTCTGATGTTAACATCCCCTACCCAATCAAAATCTATATACCCACGAATGTTAAGAGACCTTTTTGATCCAACTGAGTTTCCATGTTAACATAAATCATACTCAGAGGTACCCTTCAAATACCTAAAAACTCTCTTCATAGCATCCCAATGTAGTCTTCGTATATTAGCCATAAATTGACTAAGAACTCCCACTGCTTGGGCAATATCTAGCCTAGTACAGACCATTGCGTACATTAAACTACCAACTACACTTTCATAAGACACCTTGGCCATGTCCATCTTAATAGGAGACTTCAGACAATCCTCAACACATAGCTCCATTCCCTGCAACACTGGAACAACTAACTGCTTGCAATTTGTCATACTAAATCTTCCAAGGATAGTATTAATATACTTACTATGGCTGAACTAAAGCTTTCTACTTTCCCTATCCCTTTTGATTTCCATACCTAGAATATACCTTACTGCACCTAAATCTTTCATTTTAAAACATGCTGACAACTAATATTTTAAAGAAAAAATCAAACCCTTACTATTCCAAAAGTATAACATATCATCCACATACAGGGCAATAATAAGCAAATGATCATTTTAAATCTTGCAGTACACACAATGATCTGATTTTGATCTCAAAAATCCCAATGATAACACAAAGGTGTCAAACTTTTGGTACCACATTCTAGGTGATTGCTTTAAACCATATAGAGATTTCTTTAACTTGCAAACCAACCTTTCTTTACCTTTTTAAATGAAGTGCTCAAGCTAGGAATTATAAATTTCTTCTTCTAGATCTCCATGAAGAAATGTTGTCTTCACATCCATTTGCTCAATCTCTAAGTCATACATAGTTGCAAGTGATAAAAGAAATAATTTGATAGATGTTAGCTTAGCTATAGGAGAAAATATTTCTCCATAATCAATTCCCTCCACCTGGGAATAACCTTTCATAACCAACCTAGCTTTATATTTCTCAACATTTCCATCCAAACCAATCTTCTTCTTAAATACCCATTTACAACCAATAGGATTTTTCCCTTCAGGAAAAGTTACCAAATCCTAGGTTTCATTCTTCTTCAATGATGTCATTTATTCATTCATGGATTCCAACAAAGAATATGAATTAGACATATTAATAGCCTCCTTTACAGTCCTAGGCTCATCAGTGCTAGTAATCAAGGCATCGACATAGTTCAAATCCAAGATGGAAAATCCATACCTTTCAGGTTACCGCTTCACACGTGTAGAGCTCCTCATAGGTTGACGCTGAGATTATGGTTCTTCTTCCTATTCAGAACTCTCAGAGCTACTAAAGCTCTCCTCAGTATCAGGTACACTTTGAATTTGTAGTTCCTCTTTATCTGGAGTTTGAGTAATTTCAACTACATCATTCTTCTTTTCTCTTTCTTCTATCTCTTACTGCAGATCAACTAAAGAAGGTTTCAACTCTCAAAATATTACACTTCTTCTATACAAAACCTTCTTATTAACAGGATTCTAAAGCTTGTATCCTTTCACACCAATTCCATAGCCAATGAAGATACATTTGATATCCTTGTTCTCCAACTTAGATATTTTCTCATTCATCACATATGCATATGCCTCGTAGCCAAAGACAAAAATATGTCTTAGAGAGGGCTTCTTACCAGACCACGCTTCCATAGGAATTTTGTCAACAAGAGATGAACAAGGTGAGTGATTAATCAAGTAACATGCTATAGCTGCAGCCTCAGCCCAGAACTTTTGTTCCACACCAGCACTACTCAATATACTTCTCCCTCTTTCCATTAGTGTCATGTTCAACCTTTCATCAACTCCATTCTGTTGTGGAGTATAAAGCATAGTTTTATGGCTTTTAATCCCATGGTCTTTGTAATATCTTTCAAGATATACATAATAGAACTCACTACCATTATTTGTCCTTAAGCATTTAATTTTTCTTCTAGTCTAATTTTCTACCAAGTTTTAAACTCTTTAAAATGACTAAACACTTTTGATTTACTTTTAAGAAATTACACAAATCCCCTTATCAAATAATCATCAATATTTAAGAAACATAATATTTAGACTTCAATAACAAAGGAACATTTACTAGACCAAACACATCAGAGTGAACATAATCCAGTATGCCAAAAGATCTATGGGGACTAGAATAAAATGAAACATGGTGTTGCTTTCCATAAAAGTAATGTTCATAGAAATTGAACTCAAGGGTGCAATCAACAAGCCCTTCTACTAGAATTTTATTTTTCAAGGCTTTCAAGCCCTTTTCTCCTATGTGGTTGAGTTTATTATACCATAGCATGGTTTTCTATACTAGGAGTTTAACCTCCAAGGAGTTTGCACTTAGAGGGTCTTCATTCTTCTTCTCTTTACAAGAAACCTTGCTTGACTTATAGAGATGTTACATTAAACAACACGTGCATCCAGCTTGTATAGAGTGCCAATATGAACACCTTTGGCCAACACCATTGAGTGTCTAGTCATTTTGTAGCCCCCACTCAAGAAATAAACTTGCACACCAACATCATTCAGCTTACTAATAGAAAGTAGGTTATGTGCCAAACCTGGTATGTGCAGTACATCATTGAACCATATATTTTTGGGTATGGGATTTATGGGTTACTCTTGCACTCTTAAGATGTTTCACCTAAAAGGAGAGAGATAAACCCCACATAAAATCTAGGTGGTTCACTCATTAGGAAAATGTATGATTTTATTTAGACTATATGAGATGATCCAAATGTAGTTATATGAACTAATTGACTAATTATGAATGCAAAACCTAAGATGTATGCCTTGTTTAAATACACAATGTGATATGCAAACATAAACTAAAGTATGAACAAGTGCAAAATAGAAATGAAGAAGGATAAACCAAAGTGCACCTGGGTAGAGAATGGAGAATTTAGAGTGTTCTGAATGCTGGCAGAAATCACTGAAAATCAACAGTGGGACTCATTCACCACTGATGGTGAATTAGTCTTGCTTCTGATGAAAACTTCTAGAAATAGGTTTCTAAGTGTCGAGATCCAAAATCTAAGAAAATCTAGATTTCTAGCCTTAAGGTGGAACTCATTTTCCACTAATGGTGAATCAGTCCTCTCCCAAAATTCTATGAAATCAGGGACCAATTCTATAGCACCATATTTGAGGTTGTCTGCTTGTGGGGTTGACGAAGTCAAATCTACAAAAAATAGACTGTAGGTTGTCTCCAAGCTTGAAATAGGGTTGCTTTGACTTGAAACACTTTGTTGACTTCTTGACCACCTTTAAAAACCTAATTGCTTGATAAATCTACACTCATAAGTCTCCAAACACACATGCAAAAGGGGGAAAATGGTTAAGGGTTAGGTTATAGGGATTTTCCTTAGTCAAATCCCACTTTGGTAATCAAAATCTTAATGAAGAAATGGAATGAAATAAGCAAGGAATGATGAATAAACAACATGCCATTGTCCTAAACTCAC
This sequence comes from Sequoia sempervirens, assembly GCA_007258455.2. Taxonomy (NCBI): domain Eukaryota; kingdom Viridiplantae; phylum Streptophyta; class Pinopsida; order Cupressales; family Cupressaceae; genus Sequoia; species Sequoia sempervirens. The sequence goes on along the minus strand of VDFB02168118.1, from coordinate 123,386,319 downwards.
CACAACCTTGTTGAAGAAGTCTGAAGATATGTCAATGGTTGCTCCAAGATACTTGATTGGTGCTTGATTGAATGATGCAAAGTGCTCAAATGCTAATGAGTGAATGAATGGTTGAATGGATTAGGAGATGTAAAATGATGAGAAAAACACTTATTTATCCACTCTTGTGCCTTAGTAACCCAATTATACCTCATCACAGACTGACATAAGGTAAATTTGAATAAACTGTGAAAGAAAATTTGAAATATTTTGAATTTGGAGCCAAGAGGGACTCATTCACTACCCATGGAGAATGGCTCCCATCTTGGGATTGTAAGTGGTTGTCAGGAATTAAGTCATATTTAATGTTATTTGTTGGGTTTACATTCAAAAATACACTTAGTTAAGCCTTATAAGGGCATAAAGGGGTCAAATAAAGCATAAGAAAGGTGTAAATAGTAAAATTAAGCATAGAAAAGTGTGAAATCTTGTTACAAGACATTACAACACTTCTAAATAGGACTTGATAAGTGATGAAAAGGTGAGTTTTAGGTGAAATGAATAGAGTCTAGAAGAGTGTCAAATTTTTTTACAACACTTCACAACACCTTCACAAGGCGTCATTATTTTAAATTTTAGGGACCTAATGTGAATGTCAAAGTCACATTACATCAATAAATCAAAGCAAAATTGACCAAGCATCATGAAAAAAGGCCTAAAAGACCATGAAAATTCCAAGGGGCCATTTTTCTATGTTACATTTAGCCCCCACTTTAGTGAGAGGATGAACTTGCTTAAAACTCACACTAAAGTAGCCATGCATATCGAGAGAGAGGTTGAAATGGACTTATGTTAGCAAGATGGAATGACAATGATTAAGAGGGATGATCAAGCCCCCAGGATGAAAATCCCATGGCCAAATAAACATAAGAACAAAGGAACAATGATGTGAAGAAAAGGGAGAATTAGATTAAGCTTCGATCATCTATCCATATAATTGTGGATTAGATCTAGGTTGTTTGTGATAAAAAGAGAATGCATACTCACTCTGGGGTGATAGAACTCATGGTGGTCCATCAAGTGAGAAGACCCAAAAAGGTAAGATACATATGGGAAAGTCATGTCGCTGAATGGGCGTCCCACTCAACCATATTAAAGTTATGTACCTCCTGATAACTTTAACAAGGCACCACTGTAATGTCCCCACCCAGCTAGCTGCTCAGATTACCTCATTGCCTTTCAACTCCCAAAGGCAGTTGTTGAAGTTAGGGAGTCATTTATTTAATTATTTAAATATTGCCTAAGTTCCAAAAAATATTCTCTAAAGGTGATATTAAATAATTAATTAAATTATTCTAGGTGAAGTGACTTTATGAAATTTTACAAGAGTGACTTATGGAAATATTTATTTTAAGAGACTATACAAAAGTCACTTTATTATTTGTCTGAGCCAATAGAAGGAAAAAGGGTGATTTTTATCAGGCCTTTTGGTAAATGATGAAAAGGGGAAAAGAGGAGAGGATTCACACTTTTTGAATGGATATGATTTTCACAAAAAAAAGAGTATTCTCTTAGCATGTTGGTCGAACCTCTGGTTTAGGGTTTGAGAACCTACCAGCTCCAATTTTGGATGTGCAACCATCATCCCTAGTTGGATTCATTGAACATTTTGGGAATGAAAATGCAATGTGCTCTGCTTCGCATCTCTCCTTTTCCTGAACTCGGGTGTTGCCTAGGAGTAATTTTTGAGAGGTATTTGAATATCTTGAAGGTGTGATTCTCATGGAGAACCTTGTGCATCTTTAAAGACAACAAGCAACCTGGTTCGGGTCACGTTTTTGATGAAATCTAGGAAGAACTGATAAAAACATGTTTGCAAAAGAAGGAAATGCCTCCTTATGTTTGTATCCAGTTCATGGATGTTGCTAGAGTTGATTTGCATAGGTGTTTGAGGTTTTTAGAGTAGGGTGCACCTTCATCTAAGAGGAATGACTATCAAAGAGTTGGCTACAGCTGCTATTCATGATTTTTGGGCACTGCAACAAGATTTCTGGGTGCTGTAACAGACTTGAGGTTCTTTTCCAGGTCAACTTTAATGATATTATTAGCCATTGTTATCTTAGTGATGCTTGGAACTTGTTGAAATGAATAACCAAAAAAATGGGACTGATCTTGGGTAAAATCTAAGAATACATGTAAACAAATTTGTACTGATTGTCACATGGAAAAAGTCAGACATTATTACTGATTGTTGTTTCTGGTTTAGTCACTACTGTGAGTGCATAGATTCCCTGGAATTGCTGATACAGTCAAAATACTATTGTTGTGCAACCTTCCCATGTATCTAGGATGAGTTTATAACATATTCAACTCTTGTATGTTGCCCTTGTAGTGTTTAGCAAGAAGTCCTAACATTCGGGATAATGATTAGCTGAGTATAATTCCCCTGGTTATAGTCCATAATAGTAAATACACCTTGTCATGAAGTTCTTAAACCATTTTTTAAGCATGAAAGAATCTGATAGAAATTTGTGAAAGTTTGTTAAGCCTGCAATCTTATTATGAAAATTACTGTACTTGTTTTTTGCTTAATCTGTCTTGTAATAGGCTTTATTATGCTCAGTACAATGTTGTGAGGTTTTTGGCATAACACTTACTACTGTGTAATGAATGAGTTCCCTTCAAACCAAGCAAAACGATTAAAGAATTATAATGGCGTAAAATCAGATCACACATCAGGTGTTGGACAAATCTCCAAAGGGGTTAATATAGAAAATTTAGAGCAAAAAGTTGCAAGGCACATTACAGTGGTATTAGAGCCAGCTTCCTGCCTGCCTGTGTGGTAGTAGGATGTTATGAATCCGGATAACTGAGAGTTTATAACATACAAAAGAGAAAGGAGAAGAGGTGTTGGTCCTTTTGATACCGATTCATCATCTGAAGAAGATATCATGGGTGATAGGCATGACATACCTGAGGGTAGCACTCAACAGATTCTTAATGACCTAGCTAGAGGTCAACAATAGATAGCTCAGCTCTTAAACCAACTCTTGGGTGATAGGAATAATGGTAACAATGGGACAAACGACCATGATAAAAATGTAGAGGCCAACAACACCAATATACCAACACATAACCATGCTAGAATAGCTAGTAGGGTGACTCGGAGGCCTCTCATGCCTCAATTCTTGGGAGGATAGCCTATTGGAAATTAGGAGCAGCAGGCACAAGGAGAGGGATTCATAGATTACTTGAGAGAATATCAATCATTTGGGGATGAATTCCATGCTGCCATGTCATTGGAAGATTTTTGCACAATCAAGTACAAGAATAGACCCAAACATAACAATAGAGGATAGCAAAACCAAGATCTTCAGCACAAGGTTGGAAACTCACGATCCCTTCCTTTGACGGGTCTAGTAAATGCACAGCCAGAGAGTGGTTACAAAAGTTGGACACTTATTTTTAGCTAAACCCCATGTTGGAGACAAAGGCTATTAAGTATGCTATGCTACACTTGGATGGTGAGGCACATGAGTGGTGGTATCATGGGCTTGTCACTTTAGGGCATGCCAACATCACTTCCTCTTTGGAGTTCACATAGAAAATTATGGACAAATTTGATCAGAGGGATCCAGAGCTTCATTTCTGGGAGTTAGCATAGCTTAAGCAGAGTGGATCAGTAGACACATATATCTCAGAGTTTCAACAATTGGTAGTTATGGTGACAGATATTTCAGAGCAGAGGTTGGTTATGCTCTTTATTGAGGGTCTATCCCAACCACTTCATGGTTGGATTAAGGCTTTCAAATCTGATTCCCTACAAGATGCAATCACTAGGGTGAGAGACATGGAGTTCTCCACACCTGACAACAAAATCTCTTCTAAAAATTTTGTTCCTCGGAAGAACAAGGGCAAGAAGCCTTTTTAGAAAAAGGGAAACAAGAAAAGTGATCCAGATGAGGAGTATCACAAGGAATGTAGAATTAAGGGAATTTGTTACCATTGCAAGGAACATTGGGAGCTAGGTCACCGTTGCCTAGGAAAAGGCAAGGCTCACCTCATTGAGGTTGTGTCTGAGGATGAGAGCAGTGATGACGAACCTTCTTAGGATAATGATGACAGTAGTTCAGACGAGGAGCAGCCTCAAGGAGATGGTAAGAGTGGTGTCATTGCTAACTTATCATGCACTCCTAGATTCAACTCTTTTAGAGTTAGAGGAGTTTTACAGGGACATCGCATATGTGTGTTGATTGATAGTGGGGCAACCCACAACTTTATTGATGCAGCCCTAGTTGAGAAACATATGCTACCCACAAAGGACTTTGAAGGATTTAATGTGATGGTGGCAGATGGCTATAAATTGAGGTGCACTCAGAGGGTCCCATAGTTACCTATTACATTGGGTAATTACACAGCCACAGATGATTTCTATGTGGTGGATTTGGGTGACACTCATGCTATACTTGGGATTTAGTGGTTACACTCATTAGGGAAATATTCTCAGAACTTTCAGACCATGGAACTCAAGTTCAAGACAACAAAGGGGCAGCGAGTGGTGCTTAGAGGCATGACTAATGGATCAGCCAAGGTTGTGTCTACTAGACGCATGGAGAGATTTTTTTGACATGATGACATAGCTTGGGCAACAGAGTGTTTGATCACCACCAAAGAGTCTTCAAATTCAGGGCAGCCATATCATGTTGACATTCAGGAGCTATTGGGTAAACATGATAAGGTTTTTGGAGAGATACCTCCAGGGAGACCATCTAATCGTGGTTTTGAGCATACCATTGAGCTAGAGGGGGCCAAACCAGTGATCACTACCCCCTACCATCATCATAAGAAATTCAAGGATGAGATCAAGAAAGCAATCAAAGAATTGCTTGAGATGGGACACATTAGACTGAGCTCTAGTCCATTTGCTTCTTCTGTGGTCTTGGTGAAGAAGAAGGATGGAACCATGCAAATGTGCATTGATTACTAGGATGTTAATAAGAAAACCATCAAGAATAGGTACCCTATACCCAGGATAGATGAGTTGTTGGATGAACTTCATGGGGCAGTGTATTTTTTGAAGATTGATCTTCGTTCAGAGTATCATCAGATAAGGGTTAGAGAGTAGGACATCCACAAAACAACATTTCATTGTCATTATGGGCATTATGAGTTCTTGGTCATGCCATTTTGTTTGACAAATGCACCTGCCACATTTCAGTCATGCGTGAATCATATATTCAATAAGCAATTACATAAATTCTGATTGGTGTTCTTTGATGACTTGCTCATTTATAGCCAGACTTGGGAGGAGCACTTTAGACATCTTGATGAGATATTGGGTATCATGGAGGAGCAGTCACTCTATGCTAAGGCTTCAAAATGTGAATTTGGCCTTAGAGAGATATTATATTTGGGGCATGTGATCAGTGCAGAGGGAGTACAGGTCCATCAGGAGAAGATATAGGTGATACTTGATTGGCCACCACCTAGGACACTCACAAAGTTACGAGGCTTCTTCTGATTGTGCAGTTACTATAGGTGGTTTGTGAGGGGATTTTCACAGTTGGGAGCACCTTTGACATATTTGACAAAGAAAGGTGCATTTATTTGGTCAGAGGAGGCACAACAAGCTTTTGATAAGCTCAAGCAGGTGATGAGTAGTTGCCCAGTATTGGCACTTCTGGATTTCACACAACCTTGGAGTGTGATGCTTCAAGTGAGGGAATAGGAGCAGTGTTGCAAAACAGACACCCCATAGCTTTTGAGAGTCGTAAGTTGAGGGGACTAGAGAGACTATACTCCATCTATGATAAGGAGATGCTTGCCATTATGCATGCCTTGGCAAAGTTCAAACAATACTTAGTTAGAGGGAAGTTTGTGGTGAGGACCGATCACAACAGTCAATGATACTTCTTGGAGTAGAGGGATTTGAATGAGAGGTAGTAGAAATGGGTGAGCAGGATACAGGCATATGACTTTGATATAGAGTATGTGAAGGGGAAAAATAATATTGTGGCAGACGCCCTCTCTAGGAGACCTTCAGCTTGCTCACTTTCAGAGATTTCCTTAGATTAGAAATCCCTCTTGTTGGTAGATTACTCCAAGAATAAGTTTTCTTGTGAGTTATTGGATGGGTTAATTCAGGATGATAGGTACCGAGTGGTGGATGATGTGATTTACTACAAGGATAGGATTTACTTGGTGCCAGAGTCTAGTTTGAAGGAGAAGATATTGTAGGCTTCTCATGACACTCCCTTAGCAGGCCATCATGGCCATTTCAAAACTTACAGACAGGTTAGAGAGAGGTTCTCTTGGAAGGCCCTCAAGGATGATGTATTGAGACATGTTAGGGAGTGTGTGACTTGTCAGTAGAACAAGTCAGAGCATACGCATCTAATCGGATTACTGCAGCCATTGCCTATCCCAGAGCAGAAATGAGAGAGCATTTCTATGGACTTCATTACAGGTCTACCTAAGGTACATGGGAGAGATAGTATCTATGTGGTGGTGGATTGGTTGACGAAGTACGCTCACTTATTTGCTATTTTCACTGAGTATAGGGCTTCTTAGGTGGCTGAGTTATTTTTTAGGGAGATTTTCATATTGCATAGGTTACCCTGCTACATAATCAGTGATAGGGATAGTAGATTCATGAGTGCATTCTGGCAAGAGTTGTTTAGGTTGGCAGGTACTAAGTTGACTATGAGCATGATTTATCACCCTCAGATAGATGGGCAGACATAGATTGTGAATAAATGCATTGAGGGATACTTGCGCAACTACATTGCAGAACAGCAACAGGCGTGGATTAAGTGGTTGCATTTGGGGGAGTACTATTATAATACCACCTATCATATGTCCACTGGGATGAGTCCTTTCAGAGCCTTGTACGATTACGGTGCACCTTCATTTATGGAGATGGCTTTTGGTGATAGCAGGGCTCCCAAAGCCAAGGATTGGATTCAGGAGAGTCAGGATATCTTGAGGGCACTCAAGGATAACCTGCTGGCGACACAGAATCAACAGAAGATATATGCTGATAGACATAGGGTCAAGCATAGTTTCGAGGTTGGGGATTTGGTATACCTTCACTTGCAACCTTATAGATAGTCTTCTCTCAAGAAGAGCGGAGTTGAGAAGCTTAAGCCCATATTCTATGGACCATATAGGATTATCAAGAGGGTTGGAGAAGTAGCATATGAGTTGGAGCTGCTCGAAAGTAGCAAGATTCACAATGTATTTCATGTTTCATGCCTTAAAAAGGCACTCGGTTAGCAGGTTACTTCTTCTTCAGAGCTTCCACCATTGGATGAAGAGGGACATTTAGTCCTAGTCCATGAGGAGATTGTAGACAATTGAGAGAGGAGATTGAGGAACATGGTGGTGAAAGATTATTTGGTGAGATGGAAAGATTTACCAGCAGAGGATGCCACATGGAAGAATGAGCTGATTCTACAACACCCAAGCTTGCAATTGCTTGAGGACAAGAAATTTTAGGAAGGGAGGATTGTAATGTCCCCACCCAGCTAGCCGCTCAAAATGCCTCATTGCCTTTCAACTCCTGAAGGAAATTGTTGAAGTTAGGGAGTCATTTATTTCATTATTTAAGTATTTCCTAAGTTCCAAAAATTATTCTCTAAAGGTGATATTAAACAATTAATTAAATTATTCTAGGTGAAGTGACTTTATGAAATTTTACAAGAGTGACTTATGGAAATATTTATTTTAAGAGACTATACAAAAGTCACTTTATTATCTATTTGAGCCAATAGAAGGAAAAAGGGTGATTTTTATTGGGCCTTTTGGTGAATGATGAAAAGGGGAAAAGAGGAGAGGATTCACACTTTTTGAATGGATATGATTTTCACAAAAAAAAGAGTATTCTCTTAGCATGTTGGTCAAACCTCTGGTTTAGGGTTTGAGAACCGACTAGCTCCAATTTTGGATGTGCAATCATCATCCCTAGTTGGATTCATTGAAGATTTTGGGAATGAAAATTCAATGTTCTCTGCTTTGCATCTCTCCTTTTCCTGAACTTGGGTGTTGCCTGGGAGTCATTTTTGAGAGGTATTCGAATATCTTGAAGGTGTGATTCTCATGGAGAACCTTGTGCATCTTTAAAGACAACAAGCAACCTGGTTCGGGTCATGGTTTTGATGAAATCTGGGTGGAACTGATAAAAACGTGTTTGCAAAAGAAGGAAACACCTCCTTACGTTTGTATCCAGTTCATGGATGTTGTTGGAGTTGATTTGCATAGGTGTTTGAGGTGTTTAGAGCAGGGTGCACCTTCATCTAAGAGGAATGACCATCAACGAGTTGGCTACAGCTGCTATTCATGATTTTTGGGCGCTATAACAGACTTGAGGTTCTTTTCCAAGTCAGCTTTAATGCTATTCTTAGCCATTGCTATCTTAGTGATGCTTCGAACTTGTTGAAATGAATAACCAAAAAAATGGGACTGATCTTGGGTAACATCTAAGAATACATGTAAGCAAATTTGTACTGATTGTCACATGGAAAAAGTTAGACATTATTACTAATTGCTATTTCTGGTTTAGTCACTACTGTGAGTGCATAGATTCCCTAGAATTGCTGATACAGTCAAAATGCTATTGTTGTGCAACCTTCCCACATATCTAGGATGAGTTTATAACAGATTCAACTCTTGTATGTTGCCCTTGTAGTGTTTAGCAAGAAGTCCTAACATTTGGGATAATGATTAGCTGAGTATAATTCCCCTGGTTATAGTCCATAATAGTAAATACACCTTGTCATGAAGTTCTGAAACCATTTTCTGAGCATGAAAGAATCTGATAGAAATTTGTGAAAGTCTGTTAAGCCTGGAATCTTATTCTAAAAATTACTGTACTTGTTTCTTGCTTAATCTATCTTGTAATAGGCTTTATTATGCTTAGTACAATGTTGTGAAATTTTTGGCATAACACTTACTACTGTGTGATGAATGAGTTCCCTTCAAACAAAGAAAAACAATCAAAGAATTATAATGGCATAAAATCATATTGCACATCGGGTGTTGGACAAATCTCCAAAGGGGTTAATACAGAAAATTTAGAGCAAAAAGTTGCAAGGCACATTACAACCATGAAGGAAAATGTTGGTTTGTGCTTCATGAGACAAGCAAATATTTGTATGCTTGGAACTCATGAACAAAGAGGATGGTACCATATGCATGCAAGCTACGTTATGCAAGGTGGTAAAATTGTAAAATGTAAAATGCAAAAATGTAAAATGGAAAAGATGTTCAAAGGAGTCTTGTTAAGTTCATGCAAGGTCTATCACTTAGGGAACATTGTGTCTAATGTCTCCAAGAGAGGAACAATCAAAGAGTAAAATATTCACAAATTAGGGGATGCAGTGTGTCACATTAGGACACCAAGAGGAATGTAATATGCTAAGATAGATCACACTTATGAAGGAAATCACACCTAATGTCATCCACAAAGTGACAAACACATTGTATGAAGTGACAAGGCTGCACTAAGTACCAAGAATGCAAATGAATTATGCCAATGTATGCCCCCCACTTTAAAGGAATTGCTACACATCGTTCTATGATCAATTAATTTAAAGTAGTGAAGGAAATATGCAAAAATAAAACAAGACATGAGAGCTAAATTGGAAATCCCTTTGCTAAGTCATATGTTTCCTAGTAAGGTTACATCATTTAAACAAAAAATAAAATGAAAGAAAAAGGGAGTTTCCCCCAAGAAAAGAATACACCAAACACATAAGGGATCTATGGATTTGGGGTCAGTATGTTTGTTGCTGCAATTGTTTTTATTAAAGAGCTCAAAATTTTCATCTTTCCCCAAAGCACATAGAACTGGAAGAATGACACAAAGAGAGTGAAAACAAAAGAAAAATAAAGTCCATTTTGGGTCAACATGGAAGATACATTGCGGTCTCAATGCTTTGCATCATCCCCAAAATGAAAAGAAAATGAAAAGGAAAATGAAAAGAAAAATATTTTGGGTCAACATGAAGGAGACATTTTAGTCTCAATGCCATGCATTATCCCCAAAAGGAAACAAAAAACAAAAGTGAAAAAAGAAGTAAAAGGACCATTTGGGTCAACATGGAAGAGACATAAGTCATATCCATGCTTTGTGTCATCCCCAAAAGGAAAACACAAAACAACAAGGAAAAAAGCAAAAGGACCTTGTGGGTAAACATGGAAGAGACATAGGGCATCTCAACGCTTTACGTCATCCCCAAAAGAAAAACACAAAAGAAAAAGAGCAATGTGTAATGACATATAGAAGAAGAGAGGTACAAATAGGGGAAGTGGACAAAGAGAAAGAACATCAAACACACGTTACAAGGGAACACGATATGCACATACAATCAAATAAAAAGGAAAAAAAGAAAAAGAAAAAGGAAAATGAATATAAAAGGCTAGTAAGGCGAATGCAAGTCAACCATCTAACAATTCATCAACCTCCCAATCATGTTCTGTATATTGCGAGGGCGTTTGACTGTCCAAAGGAAGAATTGCAAGTACCAAACTAGGAGATGTGCTAGGTTCCTCACTTGGTGTAGAATATTTTTCATTTAAGCTCATGGTAGATGAAAATAAAGAGTTTAAATCATTATGCACTTCTTCATCTATTTTTGTGATCTCCTCATCATCATCATCATCAAGATTGATTACAATAGGAGGTTGAAGGGCTATCTCCAAAGAAGGATGTATCAAAAGTGGTGGCTGTTGGATTGGATCATTCTGTGTGAGGGTTGGACTGTATTATCTTGTGGCAGGTAAAGAGGAGGAGAGTGATCATCTATTGCTTCTGTCAAAGGTGGAGGTTGTTTTTCTTTGTTTTCTTCCATTTGAGATTGACGACCAAGGAGATGATGATGATGCCTATGCTCCCTAGCATTGTGGTTTCATTTGATTTTATTTTGAAGTTGTTGAGGTGTAAGAGTGGGTTTATCCATCATAGGTTCCTTTTCTTCCAGAGGGGGAAGAATGGAAGAAACTGAAGAAGATAGGTCAATCACTTTCTCTTTGGCTTTATAAACTTGTTTAATGCAAAGAGGCATGACATGATTGGTTTTGGTTTCTCTTGGGTGTTTAAATGATGGAGGGGAAGTGGCTATGGTAAGTTGCTCATGATGTGGTGTTGTTTGTTCAATTTCAGACTCAGGCTAGAGCATGGTCTCATCTAGAATAGGAGGAGCAGAAGTGGACGAGGACATGTTATGAAGATACATTTTGGCTATTCATTTGGATTTGAACTTTTGATAGGCTATGAAAAAGAAATTTTTACAAGGGGTGATGGGTTCCATAGGTTCAGGCCAAAAAGCTTCTATGGAGAAATTACCTTTATAGGAAAATGGATTAAAGCCACTATGGTGTATCGTAAATATTTCATTTCCATGTGGAAATTTGAAACACTTATGAACAACTGAAGGGACCACTTTCATTGAGCGAAGCCAAGGGTGGCCTAGCCGCAACCAAAATTGATCTGATTGTGGAATAATAGAAAATGTTACATCCAAAGCTTTAGGTCCTATTTGTAATGGGAGTATGATCCATCCAATCGTAGGGAACAAAAAACTAGTATGTGTTTTAATCCATGTAGTTGATTTGTTATAGTCATCTTGATAGAGATCATGTAATACTAAAAAAAAAAATTTGATCACATTCTTTCCATAGGCAGGATCTATTAATATCCCATTGGTGGGCTTATCATAGATTCTGCTGGCTATGTAAAGAGGATCATTAGGAATCTTTTTAAGTATATCATTAGGAGAAAAGGTAATATCAAGAGATTTGTTTGTTGGGCCCTTATGAGGGATAACATCTATTGTACACACAATTTCATCCATAGGATTAACTTGGGTAACATTTGGAGTTATATCATGTTGTTCATTAGTTGTATCAATGTTCATCACATGAGTGTTTGAAGGTTCACTAGCCTTGACAAATGAAACATTGTGCTTAGGCATAGAATTGGTAAATATTTGCAAATTATAGTTAGGGGGTGAAATAGACTTATTGCCTTGATCATTAACACCCACAACAGATAAATGACTTGAATCAATTAAGTCTTGAACTAAGTGTTTTAGATGCTTACATTGTTTGGTGTCATGTCCATTTTGGCGATGAAAATAACAATAAGAATTAGGTTTAAAGGTGGGTGGTAAAGGCTTGGTGGTATCAAGTGGTTTAACGGTAGGCAAAGTGATCATTTGTTGTTGAAGCAATTGATTCATTGTGTTATGGAGGGTATTGGGTAAGGGGGTAAATTGTCTCTTCGGGTCCCCATAAGTATAAGGCACCACTGCTTTAACAAATACCACTTGAATTTGAACCGGTTGGGTTTGTGGTTGAGGAGGTGGATTGAACTATAAAAATACATTGTTTGGTTTGTGAAATTTTTGTGTGTTGTTTTGGTTATTTTGTTTGGACTTTTTAGCTTGGTTAGAAGTGGACTTTGAATCATGACTAGAAAACAAGTTGTGATAGTCACAAAGGGTCATGCGTAAGTGCATGAATGAAGGATATTTCATCATAGTCAACTTATCCTAAAGGTTTTTGTGAAACTTCTCAATAAACATCTTCTATAGATGTGAATCAGGAATCTTGACATCAATTTGAGCATACAATGTCTGATATCGTGAAATGAAATCAGTGACTTTTTCATCTACATTTTGTTTGCATCATATTAGATCAACCATTGTCTTTTTAGGAGTCATATGAACTTGAAAGTGACTTATAAAGGTATCCACAAGTTCATTGAATGATCGGATGGAATGATTAGGTAAATTTGAAAACCACTCTAATGCGGTGTCCTTTAAGGTCCTAGGAAAATTTTTGGCTAACAACTTACCATCAATGGAAAAATCATTGCACAAGGTTGTATAAGCATTAACATGATTAATAGGGTCTCATTTACCTTCGTACTTCTCAAATCTAGCCATTTCAATCCCTTGTGGCATCGGGGTTCTTAAGATCTCTAAAGATAAGCGGCTACTACGAACATGATATGTGGGTGGAGCATTTTAACTTTGGCTAATGGTGGAAATTTTTTGTTGCATGGATGAGATGGTGTTAAAGATTTGTGTAATGTTGGGATTGGTATAAGTGGTATGAGGTGGAAGGGAAAATGGTGATGGAGTGTATGTAGTGTTAGGGGAAGTGAAAGGAACACTAAGAGGGGTGAAGGTGGTAGAGGGGACTTGAGATGCCACAATAGAACTAGGAATGCTTGGTGGAAGTACAAATGAAGGAGTCACATGACTAACCCGTTGCATAGTTGTTGTAACTTGAGGAGTGGTATAAGTTGGTATGGATGTTATAGTTGAAGGGGGATGAATGTGAGGTCCTCCTTGGCTTACAACAATGTTTGCGGATTGGGAAGTAGAAGAGGCATGTTTATTGTATATCTCAGCAATTATTTTCATAACTTGTAATCCATCATTGCTTTCAATCAAATGATGAAGGTTTTCTATGGCTAGTATGGCAGTTGTTGAAATGTTTTCAAGGGATTGTCGTAAATGTGCAAAATCCTCATGAATACTAATGACTTTTTCTTGTGGAATGGAACTAGTTTGTGTGTCAAAATTCATTGGATGGAAAGGTGAAGGAATAATAGTGGTAGTATCCATGCCTAATGCACCATTTTCCATACTAGGAGTAGGATCTCTTAAGATCCCAAGGTCCATAATGAAAGTGCTATCATGGGAAGCCATGAGTCTAGAACTTCGTCTCACTAAAGTATTATCAATGGGGCACTAAACACTCATACAAGTACCACAAAAGATGGGGTGAATGTAAATGCAATGTAATATAGGAGTGCAAAATGTAAATAATAGGAATTCTACAAACTGAAACAGAGAATAGATATGCAGTACATGCCCAAAAAAATGACTGAAAGTGTTGTTTAAAATGTGCAAGTGGACTGATTTGCCTAGGGTGGTGAATGAGTCCTAGAAGTATAATATTTTTTTTCTATTTATTAGAAAATTTAAAGTGATTTTAATGCTTTATAGATGCCAATTAAGGATGCAAATGCAGATTTTTAGTTTTTCAATGATATGATATGCAAAAATGAAGTCTAAATGAGTCTTTCACTAATGTAATTCTAAGAAACCCTAAGATGCAAAAACAAAACAATACCATAATTGAATGTTGAGGCAAATGTAATCTAGGATGCAAGATGTAAATGAAATTAGAAAGAAAGAGTGTTCAATATGCAGGTTCACCAAAATGAACCATAGATTTTTGGGTATGGGATTTATAGGCTACTCTTGCACTCTTAGCATGTTTCACCTAAAAGGAGAGAGATAAAACCCACATAAAATCTAGGTGGTTCACTCAAATTAGGAAATGTATGATGTTATTTAAACTATATGAGATTATCTAAATGCAGTTATATGAACCAATTGACTGATTATGAATGCAAAACCTAAGATGTATGCAATGTTTGAAAATACAATGTGATATGCAAACATAAACTAAAGTATGAACAAGTGCAAAGCAAAAATGAAGGTTGAATCAAAGTGCACCTAGGCAAAGAATGAAGAATCTAGAGTGTTCTGAATGTTGGCATAAATCACTGGAAATCAATAGTGGGACTCATTCACCATTGATGGCGAATCAATCCTGCTTCTAATGAAAACTTCTGAAAATAGGTTTCTGAGTGTCAAGATCCAGAATTTGACAAAATTTGGATTTCCAACCTTAAGGTGGGACTCATTTTCCACTGATGGTGAATCAATCCTCTCCCAAAACTTTGTGAAATTAGGGACCAATTCTATAGCACAAGATCTGAGGTTGTTTGCTTGTCGGGTTGATGAAGTCAAATCTGTAGAAAATGGACTGTAGGTTGTCTCCAAGCTTGAAATAGGGTTGATTTGACTTGAAACACTTTTTTGACTTCTTGACCACCTTTCAACACCTAATTGCTTGATAAATCTGCACACACAAATCTACAAACACACATGCAAAATGGGAAAAATGGTTAAGGGTTAGGTTATAGGCAGGGAAAAATTTAGTAGAAAATCTTCGCCAATTGGCGAATATTTAAAATCGAGACCTCCAAAAATGGCAAATAGTACAAGCTAAAAAAGATGTAGAATCGCCAAGTTTTTACAAAAAATTAATTTTGTCTCGATTAATTCGCCTATGTAAACGATGCGTCATTGGAACTGAATCAACTGATTCGCTAGTAGTTTATACAATAATTAAAAATATTAATTGAATTTTCCAATAATATTACATTACTACCATTAATTTCGGGGAAATATTGCCACAATAATAAATTACCATTTAATTAAATTAGGGATATTTTAGCCTTGAATAGGGCTTTAATTTATTACCATCAAATCATTGAGATTATCATTTTAATCAGATGGTTGCAAGTTGATTTCGCACCCTAATACGCACATGCCTTTTAAAAGGCTTGTTGAGGCCCAAAAATTGTTTTGGTCCACATGATTAAAAAGATAATCAATGGTCTTCTGGAAGTCTGAAACCGGGTGACAGTGTGTTGGTCGAGGGATCATTGACTTCTCTAACCTTGGAACCTTGTCGCGGTGTTCAAAAGTTTCTTAACTTCCTAACTAGTCAATCTTCTTTGTTGTCGTAGTGTCTTGGAGTTTCCTTACCTCCGACTGGAGGTTGTGAAGTTTGTGGTTTCTCTAATTGGGTGACAAGCCAATGGATGGTGGGACTAGTCTTCGTGGATGGTGACGACCGTGTATGGCAGTGACTTGGAGGTTGGGAGTTAAATATTTAAGTCTTTTTTGAGAGACTTGTTGCGAATATTGTAGATTCCCATCTTGATTCTCCAGAATTGTACAAGTGGTGTACGTGTGTCTTGGTGGAGACCACAAGGAATGGCCGATAGTTTGGTGTGATAGTCAAAAAATTTTGGACGAGTGATGTGTCAACACATGGCGAATTTCATTTGTTGATTTTACATCACTATTGTAAATTAACAATCATTAGAAAATTTTAAAAGGAGAGATTTTCCATTGTAATTAATATTTTTAGTGATTATTCGCTAGGATTTGCCACTATGATTATTATTTTTACCAATTATTCATTAAGATTCGCCAAGATTTTATAATTTTTTTTAATAATGAGCATAGATTTGCTAGGAAAATTAATATTTTTTTCAAATAAAAGGAAAGATTCGCTAGTATTTTACACCTTCGCTAATGGGAGGGTTTCTTAAAGTTATCCCTGGTTATAGGGGTTTTCCTTTGTCAAATCCTACTCTGGTAATCAAACCCTTATTGAAGAAATGGAATGAAATAAGCAAGGAATGATGAATAAACAACATGCAAATGTCCTCAACTCACCACAACCTTGTTGAAGAAGTTTGAAGATATGTCAATGGCTGCTCCAAGATACTTGATTGATGCTTGATTGAATGATGCAAAGTGCTCAAATGCTAATGAGTGAATGAATACTTGAATGGATTAGGAGATGTAAAATGAGGAGAAAAACACTTATTTATACACTCTTTTTCCTTATTAACCCAATGATACCTCATCACAGGCTAACATAAGGTAAATTTGAATAAAAACAAAAAATATAATTTGAAATATTTTGAATTTGGAGGCAAGAGGGACTCATTCGCCACCCATGGCGAATGGGTCCCACCCTGGGCTTGTAAGTGGGTGTTGGCAATTAAGTCACATTTAATGTTGTTTGTCGGTTTTACATTAAAAAATACACTTAGTTAAGCCTTATAAGGGCATAAAGGGGTCAAATAAAGCATAAGAAAGGTGTAAATAGTAAAATTAAGCCTATAAAAGTGTGATATCTGATACAAGACTTTACAACACTTCAAAATAGGACTTGATAAGTGATGAAAAGGTGATTTTTAGGTGAATTTTAATGAATAGAGTCTAGAAGAGTGTAGAATTTTTTTACAACACTTCACAACACCTTCACAAGATGCCATTATTTTGAATTTTAAGGACCTAATGTGAATGTTCAAGTCACATTACATCAATAAATCAAAATAAAATGGACCAAGAAACATGAAGAAAGGCTTAAAATACCATGAAAATGTCAAGGGGCCATTTTTCTATTGCACAACCACCAATTCCTTTGATTCATCCATCAAGAAATTGGATATTGACTCTTCCACGACCAACAATTTCAAAATATGAATCACTTGCCAGGTGCACCTTTCCATCACCATACCTTTCATACTTAGTGAACCAATCTCTATGATATGTCATGTGAAAGGACACACCTGAGTCAATTAGCCAAACATCATCTGATGCCTACGTCACCAAGGCAACAATGAAGGCATCTACATCACTCTGAGAAGAGTCATTGTCTGAAGAGTTCTTCTTTTTATCCTCTTTACAATCCTTCCAGATATGACCAGTCTTCCCACAATTCCAACATTTCATTGTGGACTTCTTGCTAAGAGATTTTGATCTCCCTTCAGATTTGGATTTAGACTTCTTTTCTTTCTTCTTGCCTCTCTCCTTTGATCTACCCCAAACAATAAGGGCCTCCTTGGCCATTTCAAAAGACTTCATCCACATTTCCTCTAATAGCAATGAGCAACCACATCTTCCATCTTAAAGGTGGTTGTTGTACTTCCAATAGCCATTACCAAATGATCCCATGTGTTAGGTAATGAGCATAACAAAAGCATACAATGATCCTCCTCCTCTATCTTCACACCCACAGAGGCCAACTAAGCAATAATCATATTAAATGAATTCAGATGGCCTGCTATAGATGCACCTTCCTCCATCTTCAAGGAGTATAACTTCTTCCTCATAAATAACTTATTCACCAGAGACTTCAGCTGATAAATGTCACCAAGTTTCTTTCATAATGAAGATGCAGTCTTCTCCTCATGGACGTTTAGGAGAACATAATCTTCCAGACAAAGCCTTATCACTCCTATGGTCTTCCTATCTATGAGGTCCCAATCTTATTGCTTCATTCCTTGGGGAATAGTTCCAAGCACAACAATCTAGAGGTCTCTATCCACCAACAGGTCTTCCATTTTTTGTTTCCACAACTCAAAATTATCGCCATTGAACTTTTCAATTTCTACTCTTCCTGATGTGCTTGCCATCTCAAACTATAAACAAGTCAATCAATTTTCCCCAAAAGACTCCCACTGAACTAAATTAGCACAAAATCTATCCCTACTCACAAGGATAACACAACTGGCTAGGCGTTGATACCACTTGTAAGGAAAACCCAATGCAAAAAAACCTTCCTAATGAGAAATTCTCAAGGAAGAAGTGTAGAAAAAACTAAACCGAGTTACACAATATTAAGAAAACACATTAATAGAGTATATTGATCAGACAACACACACAAAATTAAACACCATATTTACATGGGAAAACCCTTACAAGAGAAAAACCCACACACCAAATAAAGCCACTTTGTATTATAGTAAATAGATTACATATAGAGTTACAAACTTCACTCTCAGGTGTTGACTCGTAGCAACAATACAATCCCTTGATCGACCTCACACATTGATTCCAGTTCTCCTCTCTCACACTATTACAATGCTCGTAAAGCATACAATGTAGAACCACTCAACCACCCTCTTCATAGAGTTGCATGCCATTTAATTAGGATACGAAGGATTTGAATATGCATTCAATGCATCCTATTGTCCATCCAATCTAATTTGATCTCGATCACCTTTGCAATCTATTTCCTCATGATTTGCAATCTGTGTCATCATCATGAAGATCAAATCTTCATTTAATTTGATTTTTGGAGTAGTTGTTTAATTAATTCTTCCTCCAATTTCGGTTACCAGGTGAGCTACCTATGTTCACACTGATGATTGCCACAAAATTCATAAGGAAACATGTATTATATTATATTATGTGTCTCTGTAGTGAGTAGTCATTTATTGGTTGCACATAAGGAGAGACAAAACTATTGGACACTATTGAAGAAAAATGAAAAACATGGCATGCTTGAAATCATTTCCAAGGAATGACATAAGTATAGATACAAGCATTGTCACATGCAGATTAGTAATATCACATAAAACACTCACAAAGGGATGTATACACCTTAGGGTTAGTATATATTTATGGATACATGTAATCATGGAATGAGGATGGATTTTGATCATTCCCCAAGATATGTTGAATTATGGACACATAAGAAACAAACAAGAAAACAACAATTTTTTAGATAAAATATATATATATATATATATATATATATATATATATATATATATATATCCTTCATCAAAACATAATTAAAATAAAATAAGACAAAATAAAAATAAAAATCCACACACCAAATAAAGCCACTTTGTATTACAGTAAATAGATTACATACAGAGTTACAGACTTCACTCTCATGTGTTAACTTATAGTAGCAATACAATCCCTTGATTGACCTCACACACGAATTCTAGTTCTCCTCTCTCACACTATTATAATGCTCATAAAGCATACAATGTAGAACCACTCAACCACCCTCTTCATAGAGCCGCACACCATTTAATTAGGATACAGAGGATTTGAATATGCATTCAATGCATCCTACTGTCCATCTGATCTGATTTGATCTTGATCACCTCTGCAAACCGTGCCATCGTCATGAAGATCAAATCTTCATTTAATTTGATTGTTGGAGTAGTTTAATTAATTCTTCCTTCAATTTTGGTTACCAACCGAGCTACCCATGCTTACATTGACAACTACCACAAAATTCACAAGGAAACATATATTATATTATGTGTCTCTGTAGTGAGTAGTCATTGATTGGTTGCACACAAGGAGAGAGAAAACTATTGGACACTATTGAAGAAAATGAAAAACATGGCATGATTGGAATCATGTACAAGGAATGGCATAAGTATAAATAGAAGCATTGTCACATGTAGATTAGTAATATCACATAAAACACAAACAAAGGGATATATACACCTTGGGGTTAATATATATTTATGGATACATGTAATCATGGAATAAGGATGGATTGTGATCATTTTGCAAGACATGTTGAATTATGAACACATAAGAAACAAAAAAAAAACAACAAATTTTTAGATAAAAAATCTATATATCTATATATATATATCCATCATCAAAATATAATTGGGTATGTGCAGGATCATCATGGGAAAAATAGGCCCTTGGGTGGCAAAAAATTCAAAAAAAATCAGAGTTAGGAAACTTGATGTAAAAATTTGAATAAGTTATCTATATTATTTAAAAAATATGTAACAATGGAATTTGTAGCAAATTGAATGCAATTTATAAATGACTAGGTTTATTTTAAAAGAAAAATTCTATTTGGTGAAAATTTGAAATTTCAATGCAGTAGTACTTAAATTTCAGGGAAAAAATAAGAAGTAGGTGTTTGTCTGACCACCCTAACCACAACAAAATGATAACATTTTTTTATAATATTTTAGATATAAGTAGAGGACTCATGTTTGGATGTGATGCATATTTTTTTGTAATTTTTTTCCAAGTAAATAATTAATTATGAATTTTTTATTACAAATTTTAAAAAATATAAAAACTCATATGTCTAACCACCTTAACTTGGTAAAAACTTCATGAAATTCAATTTTTTTTTTAATCCTATAGTCGGTGAAGTATAGAATGTGATGCATGCTTCAGATTTAAAAAATGTGATACCCTTTGAAAGCTATAGATGTTTTTCAATTAGCCTATCAATCAGGAATTTAGTCGTAATTCAAATAGAAAATGAATAATAATCATTTATTAAATTCATTTAAGTAAAGAATAATTTATATTGGTGGAAATCTGAGAATCTCCTTTAAAAACCCTTTTCGTTTCATCAATTTTTGGTTAAAAAAAAGTTGTCAACCACATACCCTACACATACCCATCATATCACCACTTTTTGGCCCATTATGATCTTACACATACCCAATTAAAATAAAAATATATTTATGATAAATTTAAGAACTAATATTTTTGTCTCTATTCAAATCAAATCATTGTCCATTTCAACATTAATATAGGATCCTCTTGTCCCGCTCCTTCCGCTGATCATGTGTTTTTTTTGTTTATCTTTATTATTACTTCATTTCCTCTGAGATACCCATCGATTGTACCAACAATGAAATTTTAAAAGCTACAAATTGATTTAGTCCAATGACATTACCTATTTGATTCGCACTAATGCAATGGGGCTCTCTTTCTACCACAAATAATGTAATGAGCTGAAATGGATAATATCAAGATTATTTTTAAATTCAATGGACAACATCAACATGTTTAGGTAGGTATCTTTCCATACAAGTACGTTTAAAGTGATATTAATGTTGAAATGCACACTGATTTGATTTGACTTGAGACAGAGAAATATTAGTTGTTAAATGGTAGGACAAAGTAAGCCATTGGTAAAAGGTTGGAAGAGGACTCAACTTCAATAATTTATTTATTATTTGAAAATTCTTGGCTGAGAAAGAGAAAAATCAATAGGACCTAAGGGAGTGTACACAATTCCCTCCTTTTCATTATTATCAGGGAGCTATCAATGCTGCCACTAAGGCTATTTGGCTTCAAAATATCCTGACTGAACTTGGTATCATCTTTCAGAAGCTATCATCCATCTATTGTGACAACTAGAGCACCATCTAGATCTTGAAGAACCCAGTCTATCATCAATGAACCAAACACATCGAGTTCCATATACATTTTCTCTAGGAGTTGATTTAGGAGCAGATTATTGATTTGCACTACTATCCTATAGCAGATCAAGTTGTAGATATATTCACCAAACCCTTCACTAAGAGAATGTGTGTTCATATTCGGTCTTTCTTGGGGGTGAGGCACATCTCTTCTGGGGGTCACTTACACCTTCTTCATTCATCCTCTCATGGGTAGGAGTTTTTTTCCCATTGGGTTTTCTCATTCTTTATCATTGAGAGGTTATTATGTACATGGGTACCTCATCAGACCTCATAGCCAGGACCCATATTTTCATCTTTGCATTATATACTTCTCCCTAAGTTGCACTTAAGGGGGGGTGTTAGTGTGAAAGGGGTACTTTATCTAACTAGTTCATTCTTAGCTAGTTCTCCACTAAAGTCCTCTTCACACTAGCTTAACTTTACATAGGGCTAAGGTGGTTGAGCCTTTAATGACATGAGTTGTCACACCTCATAGGATGCCAACACTTGTCATAATCTGGTTGCATCCATCTCTTCCCTTGGCCTTCAAGATCTACAGAAGAAAACTCGCCATCACTATCTATCCTTAAGCATTTTTATTTTCCTTCCAGTCTAATTTTCTACCAAGTTTTTAAATTCTTTAAACTAACTGAACACTTCTGATTTAATTTTAAGAAATTACACAAATGGTCTTCTCAAATAATCATCAATAAAAGAAACATAATATTTAGACTTTAATAATGAAGGAACATTTATTGGACCAAACACATCAGAGCGAACATAATCCAGTATACTAGAAGATCTACTAGAATAAAATGAAACATGATGTTTCTTTCCATAGATGCAATGTTTGCAGAAAACAAACTCAAGGTCACAATCAACAAGCCCTTCTACTAGATTTTTATTTTTCAAGGATTTTAAGACCCTTTCTCCTATGTGGTCGAGTCTATGATGCCATAGCATGGTTTTCTCTATTGGGAGTTTCACCTCCAAGGAGTTTATACTTAGAGGATCTTCCTTCTCCTTCTCTTTACGAGCAACCTTGCTTGACTTTATAGAGACATCATTACATTGAATAGCACATGCATCCAGCTTGTATAGAGTGCCAATACAAACACCCCTGGCTAGCACCATTGAGCCTCTAGTCATTTTTCAACCCCCACTCGAGAAAGAAACTTGCATTCCAACATCATTTAGCTTTACTAAAATAAAACGGGTTACTTGCCAAACCTGGTATGTGCAGTACACCATCAATTCCTTTGATTCTTCCATTAGGGAATTGGATTCTAACTTTTCCATGACCAACAATTTCAAGAGATGAATCAATTTCCAGGTACACCTTTCCACCAACATACTTTTCATACTTAGTGAACCAATCTTTGTGAGATGTCATGTGAAAGGATGCACTTGAGTCAATCAACCATACATCATATGATGCCTACATCGCCAAGGTAGAAATGAAGGCATCTGTATCACTATGAGAAGAGTCATTATCTAAAAATTTCCTCTTCTTCTTTTTCTCCTCTTTACAATCCTTCCAGATATGACCAGTCTACCCATAATTCCAGCATTTCACCTTGGACTTCTTGCCAGGAGACTTTGATCTCCCTTCAGATTTGGATTTAGACTTCTTATCTTTCTTCTTACCTCTCTCCTTTGATCTACCCTAAAAGACAAGGGCCTCATTGGCCATTTTAGAAGACTTCCTTTGCATTTCTTCTGATAGCAGTGAAGCAATCACATCTTCCATCTTAAAGGTGGTTGTTGTACTTTCAATATCCATTACCAAATGATCCCATGTGTCAGGTAAGGAGCATAACAAAAGCATATAGCGATCCTACTCCTCTATCTTCACACCCACAAAGGCCAACTGAGCAACAATAATATTAAATGAATTCAAATGGTTTGCTATAGATGCACCTTCCTCCATATTCAAGAACTATAACTTCTTCCTCAGGAATAACTTATTTACTAGAGGCTTCCCCTAATAAATGTGACCAAGTTTCTTCCATAATGAAGATGCAGTCTTCTCACAGATGTTTAGGAGAACAAAATCTTCTAGGAAAAGCCTTATCACTCCTCTGGCATTCCTATCTATGAGGTCCCAATCCTCTTGCTTCATTCCTTGGGGCATAGTTCTAGAAACAACAATCCAGAGGTCTCTATTCACCAACAAGTCTTCCATTTTGAGTTTCCACAACTCAAAATTTCCTTCATTGAACTTTTCAATTTCTACTCTTCCTGATGTGCTTACCATTTAAAAAATTCAATAATTTTTTCCCCACAAGACTCCCACTGAACTAAATTAGCACAAAAAACTAGCCCTACTCACAAGGATAACACAACTGGCTAGGCTCTAATACCGCTTGTAATGAAATCCCAATGCGGAAACACCTTCCTAATGCAATATTCTCAAGGAAGAAGTGGTGAAAAAACTAAACTGAGTTACACAATATTAAGAAAACACATTAACAAAGTATATTGATCAAACAACACACACATAATTGAACACCAAATTTATGTGGGAAAACCATTACGGGAGAAAAATCCACACACCAAATAAAGCCACTTTGTATTACAATAAATTGATTACACATAGAGTTAAACAAAATTCACTCTCAGGTGTTAACTCACAGTAGCAATACAATCCCTTGATTGACCTCACACTAAAATTCCAATTCTCCTCTCTCACACTATTACAATGCTTGTAAAGCATACAATGTAGAACCACTCAACCACCCCCTTCAGAGAAGTCCCACACCATTTAATTAGGATAAAGAGGATTTTGAATATGCAGTCAATGCATCCTACTGTCCATCTGATTTGATTTGATCTCAATCACCTCTGCAAATCATGTTGCTATCATGAAGATCAAATCTTCATTTAATTTGATTATTGGAGTAGTTATTTAATTAATTCTTCCTCCAATGTCAGTTACCAGGTGAGCTACCTACGTTCACACTGATGATTTCCACACAATTCACAACAAGGATGTGAATTGCACGATCATCTAATCGATAATCGCCATCTTCTCATACATGACACCATCTATCCTTATCAACCTATTAGGTCCCACCATATTCTTCCATCGCATATTGCTCTATCACCAAGTCCCTAAACAACTAAACGACAAAACCTCATGTCAAAGGTTATGAGGTTTTAAAAACCTGTGACATCCAGACAACAAAGAGATCACTAAGTCACTAAATTATGAAACTCTAGAAATCCATGGCAAAGGTTACGAAAACTTGGAATGTCGCGACAACAAGGAGATCACTATGTCGGGATGTTATGAAACTCAAGAACCCCGCGACATAGGTTTTGAAGTTTCAACTATACATGACCTAGCGATATGTCAGAAAGTTATGGATTTCCAGAACTTTGTGACATGAGTTCCAAAGTTCAAAAATTCAGCAATCCTGCGACATGAAGGCCGATCAAGGGAAAAACACCAAGCTTTAAGGGAATTTCCAAGCCAACAAGTTGAGGTACATTTTCCTACAGTTGGCACTTGGGATGGAGTAGAGGCCAAAGCTAGGGTAAAATCCTAAAGTTCTATGAGGAATGAACACTAAAATTAGGACAAGTTGCACAATCAAAAGTGTCAGGTGTGTAATTTTTACCTTTAATTTTGTCATCACTTTGGCGGGTGTGTGTCACTAGGTGATAAAGCTAGACTAAAGCAATAAATATAAATATACAAGTAGTAACTAGTATAAATATATGTACAAAATGATATGTAGTAGAACTCTCAATCAAGAAGGCCCATGCCCCTAGTCATAAATCTACAAATGTATATTTCAGCCAATAAAATCATACAACACAAATGCATTAGAAACATAAAAATGATAAAATAAATACATTAGAAAGCATAAACATGAAAAATAAATGTGTCAAAAAGAATAAAATTACAAGACAAAAAATGTTAGCAAACCATTATAATCCGACACATGCACAATATATATAAAAATAATTATACAACACGCAAAAGGAAAGAAACTAGGAAGCACATATAAAGATATGAAAAAGGAATCAAATATGTTTTTAGCATGCATGGTTTCTTGTTAAAAAATAGAAAAGTACATCTTAATGTGCTTTATTGTCAAGGAAAAAGTGATATATGCCTCGCCATAAAATAATTCAATGAATGAGAGGTATGTGATTAATTTTAAGCCCTGTAGAAAATAACAATGGGGTATGATTTATAGGAAACATATATTATATCATGTGTCTCTGTAATGAGTAGTCATTGATCGGTTGCACATAAGGAGAGACAAAACTATTGGACACTATTGAAGAAAATGAAAAACATGGCATGCTTGAAATCATGTCCAAGGAATGGCATAAGTATAAATAGAAGCATTGTCACATGTAGATTAGTAATATCACATAAAACACACACAAAGGGATGTATACACCCTGGGGTTAGTATATATTTATGGATACATGTAATCATGGAATAAGAATGGATTGTGATAATTCCGTAAGACATGTTGAATTATGAACACATAAGAAACAAAGAAACAAAATTTTTTTTTTTAGATAAAATCTCTCTATATCTATATATATATATATATCTGTCATCAAAATCTCTATCCGTCATCAAAATATAATTAAAATAAAGTAAGATAAAATAAAAATAAAAATATATTTATGATTAGTTTAACAACTAATATTTCTGTCTCTAGTCAAATCAAATCATTGTCCATTTCAACATTAATATAGGATCCTGTTGTCTTGCTCCTTCCGCTGATCGCGTGTTTTTGGTGTTTATCTTTATTATTACTCCATTTCCTTTGAGCTTCCCATCGATTGTAGCGACAATGAAATTTTAAAAGCTACGAATTGATTTAGTCCAACGACATTACCTATTCGAGTAGCACTAATGCAAATAATGTAATGAGCTGGAATGGATAATATCAAGATTGTTTTTAAATTCAATGGACAACATCAACATGTGTAGGTAGGTATCTTTCCATACAAATACGTTTACGACGATATTGACGGAGAAATATTAGTTATTAAATGGTAGGACAAAGTAAGCCATTCATAGAAGAGGACTCAACTTAAATAATCTATTTATTATTTGCTGAGAAAGAGAAAAATCGATAGGACCTAGGGGAGGGTACGCAATTCCCGCCTTTTTCATTGCCTATTTTTGAGGTATAAGTTTGTATAATTTATTGTTATTAAAGTGTATTTTGGTAGTTAAAAGATGTTTAATGTATATTATTATTTTATAAAGGTTATTAAAAAAAATTGTGAGAAGAATTATTTTAAGAACATTTTATTTTATATTATTAAAATATATATTAATATTATTTAATATATTTATGTGAGAGTGATGTTTTCAATATTTAATATTTTTTATATAATTAGCATGACCAATTGTATTAATTAATCTAAGTTAATTTATGCTTGATTATGTGCATTTATTTAATTAGCCTAGATTTATACATGAAAAAGAGTATTTTCCTTTCTTTTTTTTATGAACCCATCCCATCCTACAACATCCTAGGGTCCCACTTTAAGCTTTACCCTTTTTTTATAGGGTTTCCAAATCTATAATTTTCTAATAGCTGCATCTTATTTTCATATTGGATTATGGTTTGATTTCTCTTTTACATAAGTTTGGGTATCTATAGTTTTGTTTAATTACACACAAATATAAAAAAGATAGTGATTCAAAACAACACTCCTAGAAGAATTATCAAATAAAAAGAAAGGGTTCAAATAATAGACACACATAATTTTCAATGCAAGTGCAACATGTATCCTTTACTTTATGATTGAATTCACTTCACAATACTTTACAATGTATATATAATATTAGTATATATGGAAGCCATGTAGATCCCTATTTCTTTCTTTTCCATAGAATCCATTCCCCCAAAATCCTTGTCATAATTTCTTCTCTCAAATCTACAACTCCTTATCACATTAGCCTCCCTATATTATATCCATTTTGTGACCTTCATTACCCTCATGAGTTCACACCACATCAAATGACACTTTTCTATAGTTTTCCTTTCAAGGTATTATGTACCCAATTTTTAATTTATGTTAACTAGTGCTAGTTGGGTTCATGTTTTTTTAGCTCATTCTTAGTTAGTATTAATAAAGGGATGCATATATTTTGTAAGTAATTCCACTAGTTGTTAGAATATAGTATTTATCCCAAATGCATGGGATGGAAAATGTTGTCTTTGACAAAACTCTATATATTATAGTGACTTCTCAAATAGAAAGTATCTTTGAACATTTGTAATTGAAATTTACATATTGGCCCCTCAAAGTTGTGCTATGAAGATAATAGAAATATATATTTGTCTCAAGTTTTTATATACTTTTGTGTTTAGCTTAGTGTATCTTGTAGGTTCATGTTATAAGTGGTATTAGAGCTCTTTCCACAACCATTTTTGTAAGAAATTGTACCAATTTACATTCCTTTGTAACTATCTATCATATGTGTCCACCTCACCCTAAGGGATCTTGGTGATCAACAATTATTATAGCCATAATTGCACTAAATCTATTACCTTTTATTTTTTATCAAAAATTTCCCTTAAAAGTAATTTATTTTTTTATTTTTAGTTTAGAAACCCTATGCCAAATATTTTTCTAATATCCTTAGTGGAGCTATAGTTCTTGGCCCCCGTAAAGGTTTTGGTGAAGTGAGACCAATATTTTGGCTCCGATATCTAGGCCTAAAGAATCCTTTGTATATGGAAACAATTTTCTATATACCTATAGACATATTCATAAAATTCCCATTCTTAGTAGCCATCCTCATAGTTCTCTTAAATGTAATCAATTTTAAGTATGGTGGTGGATTCTCTCAACTTTCTGTAATGTCATAAAATTGCACCCCCTTGCAATTTCACATACATTCTTATATCCACTTTAGTGTCCACTCCCTTGGTACTTTTGTAGGCTCAATCTAGCCCCTGCATCAATGATTTTTTTAGTGGCTAATATTTACCAATTGGCTAATAGTTTAAACTTGGGAATCCAAAATTGGCTAATAGTTCAAGCTATAATGTGACTTAAATAGCCACATTTTTACAAAATTTCATTATAGTCTTATTTAAATTGCCAAAAACTATTTTATTAAAAAAATTAACTCAAACATTCACCACAATATTTGATACATGATTAGATCAAATTCACCTAAATTTTATAAACTATAGTAGAAATCTATATTAATTCGCCAATAGTATATCATAATTATTAGTTGTTTTAGGACCATATTTCCAATCTTTAGTTTCCACCATTGATTTATAATATAATCTAATGGCCCTTGTTGTATTCCATGAAGTGAAATGTAGCTCACATAGTACAATGAAGGTCGTTAGATCAATGATCTAGAAGTAATTTTGAGCCCCATGAGAATTATAGATCATGGGTACATTTTATCTTGTACAATACAATGAGGGCCATTATATTATCTTTTAAAATAATGGTGGCAAGTAAATATTATATTTTTCCTCTTAAACCCATCAATAATTTCTACCCTCAAACCCCTACTTTTCCATGAGAATTATTTTTAGATTGGATGGATACGTCATCATAATTAATGTATTTTCCTATTATTTTTAAAGATTCGCCAAAATTTTCTACAAAATTTTAGTGATGTAAAAAGAATTGCTAATAAAATTAATATTTTTTTTCAAAAAAAAAGAAAGATTCACCAATAGAAATTAATATTTCTTCCTAAAAAATAAAACATTTGCCAAGATTTTATATCTTTTTTTCAAGGGGATTTCTTAAAGTTATCACTACCCTACATCAACCTTTTTCCCCTCTCAAGATGCTCAGGACCCCTTTGTAGTAGCTACCTTCGTGCATCAGCCTTGCATCAAACTTGGTGCTTTTCCCGTTCTCGTCATTTTGTGGCATGATGTTTCTAGACACTAGTACATCGTGCGAACATCTGCACACTGCACTAGCGTCTTGTGACATTTCAACATTCAAACGACCATTTTTGAGCATTCTTTCCTCTTGTTACCTACCTTTGTTTGTGGTAACAGCCTGAGACACCTTGTAACCGATCGAGAAGCTTCTTTTTTCTCCTCTTCTCTCTTTAAATGTTATCTTTTCAATCTATTTGTTCTTTCAAATCTTTCTAGCTTTGGCTCTAGGCCTTTTCCTCTTCTCTTTGTCTTGCTATCTTTCTTGCATAGATCTTTATAGCCTGCTGCAACAACACTCTCAAGCTATTACAACCCTCTTTGTAGCTCTCATGGCTCTTGCAGCTCTATCTCTCTCTTTGGATTCCCTAAGCCTTACAACTAATATCTCTCTTACCTTGTGTGAGTATCCTAGGATTTCACACATCCCCTATGAATTGCATCTTTATCTCATGATACAGGTTCTCCTCCTTAAGTGGGGATTACTTTTATCACTTCATATTTGCTCACTTTGTTCACTTTCCCTATCTATTTGGCTATCCATGGATGTGGGAACACCAAAACGGGGGTTTAACTAGGGAAAACCCGTATCGACCAAAAAAATTTCTCTTGATCTTACATATGTAGATATTGAAGATATTCACATGCTGGTGGCTTCATTACTTGGGTTGTTGTGATAAGTTTCTATCTCTTATCCTCTTTAGTCTTATCTTCTACTTCACTTTGTCTCAGTTATGTTATATTCTGATACTTTCTCATGTTTCAAGATTTTTCTAGTAGTTAGAATAGTAGTAGTCACTTTGCTATTTTCTGGTTTGTATGAGATGCCAACGCACCTCTAGGACTCTAGCGTGTCACGCTATTGTCCTTGTTCCATGCTACCATCATTTGGTTGAGAGCCTATTAGTCTGTCCAAAAAACCTTTGTGATCTACTCTTTCTAATTCTAAAACTCTCTCATTGTTCCCTGAGGTAGTTTAGGGAAATTCACCCCTTGGGATTCTCTTGAGAATAAAGAGATTTTTTGTGTGGTCTCAAAACATGGCCCAATACTAAAATACTTGGGAACCCAAGTGAAAAAATAACTCTTATGGAAAGAGCTAGCAAATTGAAGGATCACCGAAAGTGAAAAGAAAAGATAAATCTTTAATAAAAGTACTTCATAATGTAAGTGTTTTGGGTACCGAGTAACAAGAATCAGAAACGTTTGAAAAGGTGAAAGGTAATGTGAGTTTAGAATGGAAGGCTCTAGCCCAATGTTTGTACTTCGATAAGACAGAGTTAGTAAGATGGAGTCTAGTAAAATGAAAGTTTGGTATAACCAAAGTCCAAGAAAGTTCACGGCTAAAATTGAATACTGAGTACCAGGTACCAGATTGGAATGTGAAATAAAATTTTAAAAGTTTTGAGATTATCTAATAATTCTAGTAATCAAGTATATATGTATGGATTTATGATATGCTAGAAAACGTGTTATTTATAATATTTTCATACTAACATTTGAATAATGGTTTTATTTACATGAGATGTTATAAATGTTTTCTTTCTTTAAAAGGGATTTAATGTGTGGAATTTGTGATTGCAGGAGATATAGATTGCAATGCAAAGTTTGGGTATGGATGGTTAGGAAAATTATATTTGCGAACAAATTTGATGATGTTACCAGGTTCAATGATGCACTTAAAAATCTCATGTTGGAATAGAGTTTGTTGTAAAGGTGTGCCAGATACCAGAATCCTGGGACGCTGGAGTTCAAGGATGTAGCAGAGAAGTGTACTTATTCTAGGAATAGCTCATTTCTAGAATGTTTTGTATCAATAGGTTAATTTCCAGGTAAGGTTGTTAGTGGATTAGATCAAATAAACATAAAACCCAAAGAAGTTATGAAGCACAAAGAAAGAAAATGACAAGAAAGATTATACTAGATATTCGTTGAAGCTTCCATGATTCACCTTCATAGCACCTTCTACCTTGCTACAAATATAATTATTGCCCTCAGATCGAGTGTGTGAGTAATCTTTGACTATGACAATGTCTTAAACAAGCTTTGAAGGATTTGAATGACAGAAGACTATGACAAATGACAAATTGACTATGCCTATGACAAATGATTGTGTCTATGAGTTGATAAATTGAAGTAAATAAGATAAATGCAAAGTATGCAATTAAAATCTAAGCATAAACATGATGCAATGATGAAGTGGTGTGTCAATTGTGAGCAAAATTGACATTTTATAGAAAACACAATTTTGGACGGACAAACGAGATTAAAAGCTAACAAAGCCTAAAATCAGTGGACGAGATTTCATGTGACAATCTGTAATTAGGGTTAGGGAAAGATTGTTAAATGAGTGGCCAAGATGCCATTTGATAAAATCAAATCGGCGATCAAGAATAAATGTCATAATTAGCCAAAAAGATAAAGATTTTTGAAAATCAAGAAGATAAAGACTGCTTGATTTATGAAATTCAAAAAATCAAGAAGATATGAGTTGAACTAAAAAGAAGATTTGAAAAATCGAGAATTTGCTCAATTACTTGATTTTGGAAGAAGATTACCTTTTGAATTAAATAAATTAAAAATATGGATTTTGTGTGACAATAAATAATCTTTTTCAGATTATTTACTAAAATGAAGTGATAGTTAATAAAATGAAATCATTTTAAATAATTTAATTTATTTAAAATGAGAGAAATGTTAAATTAGGTAATTAAATAATTAAACATAATTATTTAATTTAGAGGATTATGACCGATAAGTAAATAAATTAATAAATTCATTTAATTATAAGAATTAGTGACATACTAAATAAATAAATATAATTCATTTATTTAATAATCAAGAAGAAAAAATGAATAAAGGTAATTAAATAAATTAATAAATTTATTTAATTGTAAGAAGACAATAGACAATTAATGACGTATTGAATAAATAAATATAATTTATTTATTTAATAATCATGACGAATAAACAAACATGAATTAAATAAATAATAATGAATTATTTAATTAATAGTCGAATGTGGACCAAGGACATAATTAAAATGTCATAATTATGCTAGGACGAAAGTGGTAAAATAGAGCTTGCAGGCCTAGGTCATTTTTATGTGTCTACATTTTGTCCCTCTTTGTCATAATGCAACATGTCGCGCTGTGACAAAGAAAATAAGTCAGAAACATGCCCCAGCAAAGGTATAGAGTATCCATGCCCCCTTGGAATTTTTTTTGAATTTTGGTTAGGTGACAGAAAAAATTTGGAAACTATCCCGATAAGTCAATTTTCCGATAAGAAAAGCAATGGCATAGACGGTTTCAGATTTTGACATGTTTAAAGCAGCCAAAAGGGCGGCCAAAGTTGGTCAAAAGGGGCCTGCAATAATAAAAGAGTTGACAAACATCATTTTGACTTTATAAATAGGTTGAAAATGGGGTAAAAGTCAATTCATTTGCACTTTTCACTTTATAAATTTTGAGAGTAATGAGCGAAGAGGACTTCTGTGAGGATGGTGCTTCCAGTGACTGAGCATCGTGGGAGATTGTTGGGACCTTCAAGAGACCAGAGGGTTAAGAGCTAGCGGTATGCACCTCTAACCCACCTTGTCATTTTATCATTTTGTGTGTAGAATTTAAGTTTTTAGGGCCAATAACGAATACCCTGCGACACATATGTATGCATGCAAGCCACATTTGACTTCTTGTTCAATGCATTTGATGTTTTACGACATAAGTGAAAGGGTAATTAGGTCAGGCCAAGGATGTGTGATGCATTTGCTAAAAAGTGCGACGCATTCACTAAAGTGAGCCGCAATTGTGAGTTATAATGCCGCATATGGAATATTGTGACACATTCGTTAGATTGAGTGACACATTCAAATGAAGTGATGCATTTGCAAGAAAGCATGATGCAAATGCTCTACTATGGCGTAATTACGAGACAGAACGACACAATCGCTAGGTCGAGATGCAAGCGAGGTACGAAATGCCGCAATCACTTTTCCATGATGCAAATGAAGTCATTGTGATGCATTTGACTTTGACTTTGACTAAGGTTGATTTTGATGAGTTTCAAATTTTAAATGCTTTTAAGTTATGATGATGATAATAAGGATTTTCCATAAGGTGTTGATGCATTGTTTGACCATGTGTAGAGACAACTAGCTCCTATCTATATGCGGGAGAGCAGGCCATCGACCTTCAGGTTTCGAGATCAGTTGAGTTCGCAAGAGCGATGACGATTGATGCTGTTGGGTTTTTATTATGATGCCTATATGCCTATTATTTGGGAAAATTGGGGATTGTTGACTACATTATGTGAGAGATGGCGTTCAGAGACATGCTCATTCCATTTTCTGACAGGAGAGGCCAAAGTTACACTTGAGGACATCTACCGTATTCTACATATGTCGATATGAGGAGAGCGGATCATATACAACCCACAACATGGCCAACAAACATTCATAGGCTACTATCACAATCAGGGTACAGGACTTGGCATTGAGGGATACGAGATCTACTCATAGTTTATGGTGGAGCATTATGGCCCTTTCGATGCATTTTTGGCAACACTCATCAGCGGGATACTGATTCCAGACCATCGAGGACATGGGTTTCCCATTGGCTAGGGAGATGTTTTGGTGGGCATGAGATGAGACCAAATTGTTTATGCCTAGGGACCTTTTTTGCTAGGTATGTTGTATCATCAGCTCCATGAGGTGGCTTACAGGAGAGCACAAAGCATTGGATGTGGTACAACACTTCTGATGATATGGGCCTAGGAGCATGTGGCTATATTCTGACCTCCTATCCAGAGACCACAACTAGTAGAGGGGATGCCATATGTCTATTACTATGTCGATGCCTTAAAGAAGATGATGATCAAAGAGACCGGTTGGTGGTGTTATCAGATCGACACCATGATTTCATTCATTTGGAGGCCTTACAGAGACTGCAAGCAGTGGGATGATGAGGATGACTATCTCAGCTTCTGCAAATAGTATTGCTATTTGATTGGGAGGATAGTGAAGAGTTAGCTCATCATAGAGATGTATCTTCCACAACATGTATTGAGACAATTTGGAGAGCAGCAGGGTGTACAAGTAGGCACAACTGAGCATGCCAGATCTTCCAGGGAGTGAGCTTGGGGTCCACCTATTCCTATACCATTTTCCATGCA
This sequence comes from Sequoia sempervirens, assembly GCA_007258455.2. Lineage (NCBI taxonomy): Eukaryota > Viridiplantae > Streptophyta > Pinopsida > Cupressales > Cupressaceae > Sequoia > Sequoia sempervirens. The sequence goes on along the minus strand of VDFB02168118.1, from coordinate 123,351,609 downwards.
ATAGATTGATGGATTAGTGGCGCAATAGGGGGGTTGGAGGGGTGGAGTTGCAGATCCAGGGACTACTGTCGATTATGACTTGTGGCGGTAGGCACATAGACTAGTGCCACTGACAGATCTAGATGATCCAATGTCGATTGATAGGAGATCAGTTATACCGCATGTGCCATGAGCTAAGTGAGGGGGTAGAGATGGTGATAGAGGCAGAGGCGGAGGCAGAGATGGCAGTAGAGAGGGAGGTCGGGGTGGAAGGAGAGATGGTGATGATGGGGATGATGGAGGGGATGGCAGTAGGAGGTAGAGAGATGGCCAGAGGCAGGCTAGGAGGGTGAGACAATGTGTGGCGAGAGGGGCACTAGATGCTATCCTAGAGGTGGTCAAGGAGGGGGAAAGAGAGGAGAAAGAGCTGAGGCAGGAGCAGGAGGAGGAGAGATAGGACGAGCATGTGGTCGAGGAGGAGGGTAGATAGGATCAGGAGGTAGGGGAGGAGGAGGTTTGTCATGAGGCCAAGATGGAGGTGAATGTGCCCTAGGACAAGGGGTTTAGTGGAGAGAAGGATGATGATGGCGAAGATGAGGATGAGACTATGGATGATGCTGAGAGACTGTTGAGACAGAGCATGGTGGAGGGAGATGAGGAGATACCATCCAGCTCAGCATTAGCCCATGATGCCACGACATACCAAAGGGTGGAAGACTTATAGAGGAGATTAGATGAGAGTGTTGCATAGGTCAGAGCACTATAGTTAGAGTTAGAGGTGGGTCGAGTAGAGCAGGATCAGGTAGTGATCCACTAGCAGGAGGCAACACAATGGTGTACAGATTTTTCATGAATATGTATAGGACCATCTACAAATTTGGCACGCAAGTTTGGCAGGTTTAGTGTACATCTTGGGTGATACATGCAGTTATATGAGCAAGCCGTTCCAGCTGAGATGAGAGATCCTGCTTTGACTAGGAAATAGATGAGGATAGGCAGCAGGTTAGGGAGTGGTAATGGTATTCAGAGCAATGTAGGGGGCTCGACCTCTACAGGGAATACTTCGAGTCACAGGTCCCATCACATAAACTCTTCTAGTCATAGGTCAGAGCACTCACATGGGTCTTTGTGTTCAGGCCATAGATTAGTACCTGGTCCACCTCTAGTGAAGGATCCTTTGGCTTCAGAGAGTGATGCCGCAGTGTCATCACAGACTCATTTTACCCTAGAGATTATGCCATCAGTGTCAGTTCCATTAGGTTCAAAGATAGAGGATGCCATAGCTCCACTGGTTATCTTAGTGCCAGGAACAGGTCCTCAGTCACCACACTCTTCACCATGAGGGGATGAGGAGAGCATTCCTTAGGTACATGTTTACTATATTTGGCTTCATGTTTCAGACTTTATGTTATGACACTTTATGTATTGACTATCAAGCCTATGAGCTCTATTTTTGGGATATCTCATGACTCTATCCTGTGACATTATATTTTTGGGATGATGAGCTATATATATGATGCAGTTTTGATGCGGCCTACATGTGTGTTTTGATTTATGCATTTATGATGTATGATGGTTATTATGATGTTTATGTGATTTATGCATTTATTTGAATGGATTCCATGTTTATGATTATGTCAATGCATGAATATGTATAATGCAATATGTAATGCACTGTTTATGGTTTTTATGATGATGACAATGATGATGGATGGACCTAATGCGATGCCTATATGATTATGTATGCACTTTATGTTTTTGTATGTCACAATATATAATCGTGAGATGGACGCGAGAAGATGACCAGATAGAAGGAGATGCATGTTAGTTCCTAGACCAAATCCTTCAAAACCCTACCATAGGACTTTAATATTTATTGCTCTTAATAATCATTGGGAAGATTGTTGTAATGGCCAACAAACACCATGATATGACATAAATCAAGGTGTGCAAGGTCATACCATCACACAATACAAATAGTCACAGACAAGGATGATCAGGACTCATACTAAGAGCGCAATTTCCCCAGTATTTTTGTCATAACCAACCGCAAGTAGAAAAAGACAAGAAGGAAAATTCATGAAACATCGTTGCTTCTCTAAATATTGTTTCCTGGACATCCTCGAGAAACTAGCAGCATGATTTCCAAAAGGACAAAATAAAGCCATTATCATGATACATTGTTGTTTTTCTTAATCCCCTAGTTAGGACATATTTGAGAAACTAGTAACATGAGTTTCAAAAGACAAGACAAATGTCATGATACATCACTGCTTCTTTAAATCCTATTATCGGGATCTTGCTAAAAAAATACTAACATGATGAAAAAGCCAAAGAAAAGTGCCAAGTGTTTGCCAAGTGTGTCTGGATTCCAAGTGTTTTAATGTCAAGATGTCAGGTTTGATGATGTCAAGATGCCAGGGTGTCAAGGTTTTGAGGATGCCAAAATAACGAAATGTCAAAGGTTGTCGAATTCAAGAAGGACACATCTTGAATAATGTTGATGTCAAGAGGATCGATCCCTAAATTCCAAAAGGGATCCCTTGAAATGCCAGGTGACAGTGATAATGTCTAGGAAGGACACATTGTAAGGCATAAATGACAGAGGTTGTTCTTCAGAAGGACACATCCGAAGAATACATTGATGTCGAGAGGAGTGATCCTTAGATGTCAAGAGGATCCCTCAAACTATCAGGTGACAGTGACGATGCCTAGGAAGGACATATCCTAAGGCATAAATGACAAAGGCTATTATTCAGAAGGACACATCTGAAAGATAACCAAGAGTTGATAGTTTGACTGGTTATGATAATTTGACTTGTTTTAACTAAATTTGGCTGAATTTGACTGAATTGACTTGTGTCAACTACATGTTGATGTTGTCCTACTGGTATGATTGTCATGCTAAATACATGATTGTCATAATGTGTTTTTTAGAAGTTCACCTATTTGGAAATGATTTTCTTTGACTTGAAAACATTTTGATGTGTGTGCCAGTGTAGTGCCATGAACCCTAATGGACTAACCTAGTGCGGCCTTAGGGGCTCATCAACAGATGGACTTGCCTACATCATACACTAAGATACCTCGTAGTTCGACATGACGAATGAATTTGTCTTGATGACCAAAGATTGAGTCATGATTTTATTTTGACAAACCTAAAAGGACTAACCTAATGTCTTAGTGACTCAAAGATGAGTCTTGCCTAAGTAGAAAATGCATAGAGACAATGTAGTTTAGACAAATGACAAAGATTGACTAATCCGATGGACTTGACAAAGAATGACTCTATTTTTGTGCTTTCAAGACATTTGACCTTGTGTTTCTTTAGGACATTTTTTTAATTTTTTTAGATCTTTCTTCAAGACATTTTGTGATGTTTTTTACTTTTTTTAGGATGTTTTATGATTTTTTTTTCTTTTTTGAGGACTTTTTATGATGTTTTTGGTCTTTCTTTAGGATGTTTTGCAATGTTTTTGTCTTTTTTAGGACTTTTTGCAATGTTTGTCTTTTTTAGGACTTTTTACAATGTTTTTGTCTTTTTTTTTTCGAGACTTTTGGTAATTTCTGAGATCATGTATGATACCCACTATAGTCACATGATAATTTTTTTCCCCTAGTTAGGTCCAAGACTTAGCCAATTTTAAATGACGTGAAAGGGATATGCATGGGATGCTAGACGAACAGTATGCAGGACTTGATGTCAACCATTTTTCAACCATGAGAGGAAGGGTATGATGTCATGGAAGATGTCATAGAAGTGATGGAAAATGTGTTTCATGATAGGCCAAGACAAACAAAGTAACAGTAGATGGCAGAGCAATGATTGACTACGCATGGCCCCTGATTGCCAGGTTTTCATCATGGTACTTATCCAAAGTGCCTATTTGCCAGGTTTTAACTATTGGATGAATTATTTTCTCTTTAATATTTTTGTCATTTTTTCAATTTTTTTGGTGTCACCAAGACATCTGTTTTCCAAGTTTTCATCAAGGTGACAAGTTTTTATATTTTTCATATTTTTTTGTATTTTTTAAGGTTTTCAACTTGACTTTCTGATGCTATGCATAGAAATTGCGAAGATGAAGACTATTGATAGGCTCTGTTAGTTGTTCACAATCTAGAGTAGCTAGCTAATATGCTCCATAACCAAAAGAGGATATGATGACATAAGTACCCAACCAGTTTGGTTTAAACTTGCTCGGCTTCTCTCTATCAGCCTGATTCTTAGGCTTCTGCATGAGGACTAAGTCACCAATGTCGAACTTCCTGACCATGACTCTCTTGTTGTAACCACGACAGAGATGGTTCTAATATTCCTACAGATGGTTTAGGGAATTTTGTTGTCTTTCGTCTAACATCTCCATCTAGTGTAGGCACGACTGCCTATACTCTTCATCGTTGGTCAGAACCTTCAGGGAGATATGTAGGGAAGGAATTTCAAGCTTGATGGGAAAAATGGCCTCAACTCCAAAGACCTGGGTGAATGGAGTGGCTCATGTAGGCATACGAATGCTCATATGGTAAGTCCATAGAGTAGGGTTGAGTTGAATATGCCAGTCATGGCTAGCGTCATTGACCATTTTTTAAAGGATTTTAACAATGGTTTTATTTGATGCCTCGGCTTGACCGTTTCCTTGCGGGTAATATAGAGAGGAAAAATGATGTTGGATATGAAATCACTCACATAACTCATGAACATTGTGGTTTTTAAATGGACATCCATTGTTAGTGATAATGGATTGCGAAGACCATACCAGAAAATGATTTAGTTAAGAATGAATTTAGAGATTTGTTTACCAGTTATGGACGTCAGGGGGATGGCTTCGATCCACTTCGTAAAGTACTCAGTGGCAGTTATGATGAATTAGTGGCCATTAGATGAGGTAGGATGGATCTTTCTGACAAGGTCGAGTCCCCATTGTGTGAAATGCCAAGGAGACAGGATTGGCTGAAGTTCTTGCATTGGAGCATGAATCAAATGACTATGAATCTAGCATTGGTGACAAGTCCTGACATATTCTAGTGCATCTTTCTTAGTGGTCAGCCAATAGTACCCAAGTCTTGTTATCTTCCTGGCCAGAGTAGGAACACTTGAATGAGACCCGCATATACCCTCATTTACTTCTTGTAAGGTTGTGCATGCTTTTTTGGTTTCAAGAAATCTAAGGAGAGTGTCATCAAACCCACGATGATAAAGGGTGTGGCTGACGATGACATATCTTGCGGCTTTTTAGATAAAGGACTTTCTTTGGTTATTTGACAGATTAGGGGGAAGGGTTTAGGACTTAAGGTAGTCATGAATGTCCTAGTACCAAGGAGAATCAGGACCAATAAGCTTGCAGACCATCTCTGATTCTAGAATATCATAGGCGGGGACCAATAGTTGTTCTATCGGGAATTCTAGCTGAGGCATATTGCTTAGAATGTCGAGGAGAGAGCCTATTGTAGCCATGGCATCTACCGCCTTGTTTTGTGTTCTCAAAACTTGCTCAAAATTCACCATGTGAAAGTATGTTTGGAAGTTGTCAACCATTCATTTGTAGGGCATTAGCTTCTCATCCTTAGTATCATAGTCATCATTAACTTGGTTGATGACTAACTGAGAATCCCCATAGACATGTAATGATTTGATTTTCCATTTTATTGTCATTCTAAGTCCCTTAATGAATGCCTCATACTCCACCACATTGTTTTTACATGGAAAAGCTATGCAGAAAGACTTAGGAATTAAATCTCCTTGTGTGGTGATAAATAGTATTCCTACCCCTAAGCCATGATTGGTATGAGATCCATCAAAGTATAGCCTCTAAGGTGACTTTGGTTCTATATGGAATATTCAACAGTCACTTAAGGATCATTGGGAGCCAAATTACTACTTATGGGAGTTAGCTTCAGTGAAGGTTTCCTTAGTGGTCTCGACACTTTCTGAAGCCTATACGCACTCACTTGAAAGTCCATTGGTATGTCGGTCATCATTTTCAGGCAATCCATACCCTAATCCAAGATACTTTGGTATTTTGAAAGGTTCTATGGGCTTTCTTTGTCCATTTTTATTTTTTCCTAGGCCACTAGTTCCATCATAGCCCTTAGCCTTCATCATGTCATATCCCTTGCCATATTTATTAACTGGTAATGGGGGTAGGTCTGCCATTTCTTTTAGAGCCATCATGTAATATTGGCAAGGTCCTTGTTGCTCATGTCTCCCCATTTGATGAAAACAATTTTTGGTGGAACTTTGAAAATTTCTTTGGGTTTCATTCTAAAACATGGTCGACCATAAACCTTCAAAGACTTTGGTATTGTTGTGGTGCTATATGTCGTACTTAGTTTGAATTCACCATAGCCTAGGTCCTAGATCTTGACATTGGACTCATCCTTAGGAACTCTGGAAGATGGTGGTGTGGTGGAAGATGTGGATGGAGTAGACATGGAAGATGATACAAGTGTGGATGGGTCAATGTAAAGAGGAGCTAGGAGCTTCTTGGTTGATGGGCACTCAGTTTTCAGAAATACCCCTTAGGTTGGTAAAATATTGAAAAGGGTTATGGTCTCCATATATAGTGATTTTTGTGTCGTCAAATGGGAATTTTAAGCATTGGTGATATGTGGAGGGAACAACTTTAAGGGCTTGAATCCATGGGCGACCAAGCAAGATGTTGTAAGGTAATTCTAGATCTAGGACCTGGCAAGTTGTATCCACAATGACTAGTCCCACTCTGATAGGAAGAGAAATAATGCTTCATGAAGAAAATTCTTCGTCATCATATAATTTTATGACTATACTCTTTGTAGGGTCTACACATGCATAAAAAAATCCTAGAGCCTTAACCAGTTTTAAGGAGCATATGCTCAATCCTACTCCACCATGTACTAAAACTCTTCTGACCTTGTGCTTCTGGATGAAAGTTTTGATATGTAATGCGTCATTATGGTTGGTCTTGGGTGATGAGTAATATTGATCAGAAAAAGTGACATGATGAGGTGTAGTGAAGTATCCCACCATGGTATCAAATTGGTTAACATCAATATCCTTAGGGATTGATGAATCTTGTAGGGTTTTATCTAGTATAGCCTTATGCGTGGGAGAAATGTGAAGTAGCTCAAGTATGGAAATCTGTGCGGGAGTTTTTCCAAGCTGGTCAATAAGGTTAAAATGACTCTTAGGTTGCCACTACTTTGTGGATGAGCTGGTTTACGGTTGCTTAAGAGATGGACCAAGTATGGTGATCTTAGGTTTCCCAATAGGATGCAGACTAGCTATGGTGATCTTGCCACTTCGAGTAGTAGCATTGCATTGAGGTGCCCATTTGACTATGATGGTGTTGATGTATTCATCATCAATTCAGACATTGTTAATAGTAGGTCCACCTGAATAGTCATACTTGGTGCAAGCGTAATTGGCTTGATTAGTGTTTGTCTTAGGACCTGAAATGGAAGTGTTATTAGAACCATGGTCTTGTAATGGGTTCTTATGGATGGTATGGTCAAAATTAGAGGAAAATTGTGGCCCACCCAATTCGATTATTCAACTCTCAATAAGGTCTTGCACAATATTTTTGAGTTGTCGACAAGATGATGTCTTATGTCCTTTAGCCTGATGGTACTCACAGAAAGAATTATCATCCCACCATGATGGTTTAAATTGTCCTGGGTCATACAACTTTGGTTCTTCAAGTGTGATTAGACCATTTTGAAAGCATTTCTTAAGGACTTTCTCAAGGGGCTCACCTAAGGGAGTGTATGTGCGACCCCTGGGGAATTGTCTTATCTAATGATATTGTCCTTGATTGTGACTATTTTGACCATTTTGGTTGTTTGGGGTGGCTTTGGTGGGGGGTGTTAGTATCATCATTGGGTTTTTTTGTGGTTGAACCCATTTTAGAGCCAGTATAGGACCCCTAGTGTTTACAGCCTTGGCATCAACAACACCGTCGTTGGTAACATGTTTATTTTTGACCCAATACTTATTTTTGTCAGTGGGAGGATTTGCGTTTGTGTTTTTAGGACCGTATTTTAGCTCTCCCTTTGCAATAATGGCTTTCTCAATTCGGACACCTTTTTGACTATGTCTGTGAAGGTTGTGCAACAATGCACCTGCATTGCATATTTTAAGGGACCTAGAAGTGTTTGAACGAACATGTCAACCTTTTCCTTTTCGGGTATGTCAATGTGACAACGAATAGCTAGACTTCAACATTTTTGGAAGAATGGGATGAATGTTTCTCCAGCATCCTCTTGTGTGAGATTGCATAAGCAAGTAATAGAGGTTTCCATGTCAATGTTGTATAGTAATATTTTTATGAATTTGCGTTTAAGTTCATCCCATGTTTGGATATCTTTTTGAGTGGAGAACCATTCAAAGGCAAGACCTGCAATACTTTTAGAAAAGATTCTCATCAAGTATGTTTGTTCATAGGTGATGTCCATATAGTTAGTCATGAATTCTGGAACATGTTCAATAGGATTTGTCTTTCCTCTGTATTTGGTAAAATTAGGTGACACATATCATGGAGGAAATGGTGGCATGTATAAGTTTATGTCAAAGGGATATATGGAAAAACCATATGACACTTCTAATTTCTTGCTGGATATTTGTATGTTTTTTATGGTCTTCTTTAGACCCATCAACTTTTCTTGCAAGGCATCAATTATAGGGTCATTTGTGGCCCCATACATAGGAATTATTGGTACACCATGGGTCCCCATTTATTGTGAGTGGATATTGGTGTGTTATTGAGGGATGTGCTATTGTGGCATGTATGATGTGTTTTGGTTTGTGTGTTGGTACTGGAAGTTTGGATTGGGGATGTGTTGATGCGTATGAATATGGGATGAATATGTCAAAAAATTTCCTCCAGTCATTTGGGTCTATATTTGGGTAATATGGTGACTAGGAATATTTTGGTGTCTAATAGATGCCATATGTTTCATGTTTAGATTGCCTTGTTAGGGTTGTTGGAACTATCCTAGAGGAATATTCATGTTTTGTCCTTTGGAGGGGTTGGTATTAAACTATGTTGACGTGTTAACATTTGGTTGTGGTCCTTGAATAAAGAGACGTCATTTACCTCCACCCAAAGGATTATGTGAGGTACCAATGAAAGGATATGATGAGGATGTATTCAAGGTATTGGATGTCATAAATGGAGGATTTGAATGGCTTTATGATGCCCCCAAGGCATTTACTGAAGTGGTAAATAGAGGATTGAAATAACTTTCCCACATTGTTGAGGACCCAAAGGTGGCTCCAGTTGATTGTGACGATGTTGTGGATAGTGTAGGCAATGTGACAGATTGTGTTCCTCCAATGGATGTAGTGTTGATTGAATTGGAATTGTTTGGAATGTTGGAGGTAGCACTCATGGTAGTTGTGACAGTTTGCGAGGTAGCATCAAAAAAGGTATTGTTTGTGTTGTTTGGAGGTTGACCACTATTGGACATGTTATTCGTATTGTTGACATTATGGTCAGGAGATGGCAGTCTCAAAGTATTAATGTCAAACCCATGAGGTAATTTAGCTCCTTGAATTAAAAGTATGGCTAAATATCTATCTTTGTCATATAAGACAATTTTTTCTACAAAGTAGGTTGCCTAGGATCTTGTGCTACTACCTCTAGGTTTTCCTCAAGTATTTGTCCATATTCATCCTTACATAATAATCGTTCAAAGGGGTTGTTTGATGAGGATGGTATGGTCGTGAGAGGTTGAGTATTCGTGTTGCTAAATGGGTCGTCAAAAGTCCAATTTGGGTCATAAGTGTGATTGGTGACATTGGAATTAGAATCTTGTCCAAGGTTTGCCATTTGTCTTTTCTTTCTTTGGAGTCTAGTTTCCACCATAAAAGGGAATTGCTCAAGCGAGAGTGATGAAAATGACGACTAAATGCAAGGATGATGCTAACCTTTTTTTTTTGTATTTTTTTGATAAAGGATGAAAATGCAAAACTATGTTTTTGGATTTTCAATAATAAGGGATGATAATGCAACAATGCTTTCTAAAGAAAATGGCTAATAAAAAATGATGACTAGGATGACAAGTTATGACAAAATTTTTGTATTTTGGAATAAGTGATGACAATGCAAGATGATGACTAAGGAAATGATTGATGCAAAATAACAAGGTTGTCAAGGCCAAAGTGCCAAATGAGGACTAAGATGATTAATGCAAAATCTAAGTTCAAAATGAGGACTAGAGATGGACGATGCAAACTCTAAGTTTAAAATGAGGACCAAAGATGGACAATTTTTTGAGAAAGGTTTTTGCTTAACCACTCTAAGTTTGACTTATGTTTCAATTTTGGTTATCAAAAGGAAAAGGGACTAAATGATGAGGTCGAAATGATGAGTGAGCTTGCCTAACTAGACTATTGAGTTGGAGGTTTTCACAAAAAGGACAATGACCAAAAAGAGGAATAATGACTATTGTCCCAAGATAACCTAATTTTGAAAACAATGGTTTTTGAAAAGTGTGGAGATTTTTCCTAATCCAAAGTTTTTCAAGATGAATCCTAAGGACAAATTTAAGCAAAAATGATGATTATGACACCTAGGGAATGCAACTAAAATATGGAAATTTTAAACCTATCATTAAAATGCAAGCTAATGAATGAAAATGATGGATGTTTTGAGCAATTTCAATTCTGGTTTCTGACAGAGATAAAGATTTTTGATAGCAGGCTAAGATGTCTGGACTCAGATTCTGGTCTGAAATGGGGTTTATTTTGTTGACAGGAAAATGCATCATTATAGGTAGAAAATGCATTGCAGTGATCAAATGCGGCACTGGAAATGGAAAATGTAGTTCAATTTTGCAAATGCAGCTTTATAGATGTCAAATGTAGTTCAATAATGCAGATGCGGATTTACAAAAGAAAAATGTGTTTTAAAAAAGGAAAATGCGGTGCTTGGAGCAGCAAATGCATTTTATTAGAGCAGATGCGTTTTGACATCTAGAAAATGTGGTGTGACAGAGCGATTGCGGTTTAATAGATATGTTGCATAATGTAAAAAAAGTCAAATTTTTGATATTTGTGGTAAAAAACCTTAATTGTTTAAAGTTTGACTATTTGTTTCCAAATGTTTAAGCGTTGTTTGTTTCATTTTAGTAACTATCAAACACTTGGAAAGTACGATATTTTGAAAAGTAATCAAACACACAAGAGAACAAGTATAATCGTATGGTTAAACTAGGACAGTATTTGCTAGACTCCACATGGGTTTCCCCAGTTGCATATCAGTAGCATGTGAATCCAGAAGCTTGGCTACACAGGCTCCCCCTTATAGTGCACTCTCTTCTCAGGCCAACCAAGCTTCCAACCCCCATGAAACTCCTATGGCAGATTGATCACCTCTACTAAAGACTACGAAGATGTGGAAGACTTCACACTGACTTGTGTTGTACTAGCAAATAGAAGGTTTTGGGCTTACTACACAAGATTTTTTAATTTGAGACCCCCATTCAAGTGGCCATACATGGGGCACAAGATTAATCTCCATTTAGGAGGCACTACAGCCTAAAGAAGTTAAGCTTAACGAGGTTTTGGGGAGTACTACTTGGTCCGTATGACATATCCACACTCGTAATCTTAGGTTTTCCCTTAAGATTCACATTTATATACTGGTCAAGGGCAACTTGGCTTTAGCTTCATTGGTAGTTTGAGTCACGTTGGGGTGATGAAATCCCCAGGAAGGCCCAATTTCTAGAGGCAATAATCATTCTCTTACACCCAGGATCACATGATTGCACAAGGGGAGAGGATACTTTAGTTATTACATCAAGGTAACACAAAAACAAAGTGGGTCTGGCTTTTTGATCACCTAGTTTAAAAAGGGTGAGAGTATATTCACCTACCACTTTGAAATACAATCAGACAATATGGAAGACATGTTCATTTTAAGTGCACCAAAAAGAAATGTGTTTTAATCTAAAAAGAACAAGCACAATGTTTTCAAATGATTCTTGGACACTCGAACCTGCAAAAGCAAAAGTTAGGAGTTTAACAACTAGTCTTGGACCCACGAAATGTAACCACCACATGTTGCAAATAAAGATTAATAACATGAAAAACCTATACTAGGTAGAATGCAGAAAAGAAAAAAAGAAAGCAAAAGAAAACAAATATGTAAAACAAAAAGAATAGAAAACAAAAAAAATTGAATGCATAATTTGAAAAAGAATTTACCAGGAAAATGCATAACAATAGAGTGAATGCATCACTCTGTGTAGCAAATGTGCTGTAGTCTAGAAAACAGATGCATCATTTTAAACTACAAGTGCATCCCAAAATATCAAATGTGGCGTTCTGGACTATGTATACGGTGTATCAGAGCATTTGCATCATTTCAGCCCGTGAATGCGTTGCGACACATCATATGTGGCTCGGGAAAAATCAAGTGCATTTTTTCATACCTATACGTGCAAAAATGGTAGAAAACAAAAAAAACTATAGGGAAATAGGAAAATAAAGGAGTCGGGTTCACCAATGGATCAATGAGTTAATTTTTCAGGTAAGGTTGTTAGCGGATTAGATCAAATAAACATAAAACCCAAAGAAGTTATGAAGCACAAAGAAAGAAAATAACAAGAATGATTATACTAGATATTCATTGAAGCTTCCATGATTCATCTCCATAGGACCTTCTAACTTGCTGCAAATATAATTATTTCCCTTAGATCGAGTGTGTGAGCAATCTTTGACTATGACAATGTCCTAAACAAGCTTTGAAGGATTTGAATGACAAAAGATTATGACAAATTGACTATGCCTATGACAAATGACTATGTCTATGAGTTGATAAATTGAAGTAAATAAGCTAAATGCAAAGTATGCAATTAAAATCTAAGCATAAATGTGATACAATGATGAAGTGGTGTGTCAATTATGAGCAAAATTGACATTTTATAGAAAACACAATTTTGGACGGATGGACAAGATTAAAAGTTGAAAAAGCCTAAAATCAGTGGATGAGATTTCATGTGACAATTTGTAATTAGGGTTAGGGAAAGTTTGTTAAATGAGTGGCCAAGATGTCATTTGATAAAATCAAATTGGTGGTCAAGAATAAATGTGATAATTAGCCAAAAAGACAGATTTTTGAAAATCAAGAAGATAAAGACTGCTTGATTTATGAGATTCAAAAAATCAAGAAGATAAGAGTTGAACTAAAAAGCAGATTTGAAAAATCAAGAATTTGCTCAATTACTTGATTTTGGAAGAAGATTACCTTTTGAATTAAATAAATTAAAAATATGGATTTTTTTTGACAATAAATAATCTTTTTCAGATTATTTACTAAAATGAAGTGACAGTTAAAAAAATGAAATCCTTTTAAATAATTTGATTTATTTAAAATGAGAGAAATGTGAAATTAGGTAATTAAATAATTAAACATAATTATTTAATTTAGAGGATTATGACCGATAAGTAAATAAATTAATAAATTCATTTAATTATAAGAATTAGTGACATACTAAATAAATAAATATAATTGATTTATTTAATAATCAAGAAGAATAAATGAATAAAGGTAATTAAATAAATTAATAAATTTATTTAATTGTAATAAGACAATAGACAATTAATGATGTATTGAATAAATAATTAAAATTTATTTATTTAATAATCATGATGAATAAACAAACATGAATTAATTAAATAATAATGAATTATTTAATTAATAGTTGAATGTGGACCAGGGACATAATTAAAATGTCATAATTATGCTAGGACGAAAGTGGTAAAATAGAGCTTACAGGCCTAGGTCATTTTTATGTGTCTACATGTTCAAACTGAGGATGAACCTAAGGTATAGGGACAATACTTCCACCTGATCATTCTAATTTTGTTGGGAAGTTCCTATATTTTGTTTGAGCGGATTTGTTTGGTTCAAAGAAAGAACCTTGATAATTAAAGATTAACACCCAAAGAGCTTTCACATGTAATTAGAGTTGACTTTCATTGACTTTGATTGTAATTCCTCTTATCAGTTAGTACATTCCACATGCCTTGATGTGATTGGCCCCTTGGATTTCCTCTCTTGTATTTTTCTTATCCTATCTAAGCCATGTGTCCTATAAAAGGCTAGAGGATACCCCTTTTTATTTTAATTTCAAAATTTTTGGATGTAGGAAGAGCATAAAACTTTTTGAAGTTTTGTTCTTTTTTCCTGTTTTCTAAATCATTCCAATGTAAAAATTTGTATGCACATAGACATTGATTAATGTCAGAGCCAATTAGATAGCTACCTATCTCATGAATCTTTTGTAGCTAGTTTTATTAGTTTAGCTGAATAGGACTGTATGTTGTGTCATTTAAGGGTGCATACAAAACCTAGTCAGTGTCCAAAAATAAAACCCCTCTCTTTAAAAGCTCGCACCATTTTATATGTAGCTGTGAAGCAATCAGGTGAAGTATAAAGCGATTTGCTCTATTTTAATTGATTCTTTGGGGCATGCATGGAGAATAATCAGGAGACAATTTTAATTTTTAGTATTTTATGATTTATTTTAGAGTAGATGTTTAAATTCTTGAAAATGTTCCAAAATTAAATGAATGGATGGAATTTTATTGAAGATCTTTCATTTTCTATGAAATTTACAAATGCTTAATGTTAAATCTACTTAAGTGATAGCAAAGAATTTGTGATGTTCAAGTAATATTATTGTAAATCTTTCTATTTCATGATACTTGTCTTTATGATCCAATTGAAAATTCATTTCCTAAAATATTGAATTCTAAACAACCATGGTCCCTTTAAGATTAACATCAATATCACATCATACCTGAGAGTGACCCTAGTGCAATCATGACCTGGTTATTAGATGTTGGAAAATGTGCCTCAATCTTACTGACATGTAAACTCCTGAAAGAGAAAAGTTGGTGAGACCATCTGGAAGTCTTACCCGCTAGCAGCTGTGTTCATAGATTGAAGGTTGCCGATACTTTGGTTTTGTCTTGTCAACGGGAGTCATCGGCAAGACATGTTGATCATTGTGAGTTTCCCATCTCTTTCCACCTGGGTAGACCTCTTGTCGATAGGTTAGTTCCTATTGGTTATTGGGGATACTCTTTGTGACGAGTGGCATCAGGGAGAGATGTGAACCTTCAGAATGACTCATTCCAATAGTGTTAGTTTCGCCGACGGTCTTACACAAGAACATCTTTGGGGTGACATGAAGGCTCGATAAGAGTTTAATCGATGGATGTTTCTCTTACTAACAATTGTGTATTCGGTATGAACTCTTGGCGATAGCGTTTCTCTCTCTAACTATTTTGTGCTTAGTATGATGTCTCGCCAATAGCAATGGTCTCATCGATAGAGCTATATGAGTTGAACATCAGTGTGAAGTCCGAGTGATATTGTTTGTCTCGCCAATGGGTATGTTTTTGGTAGGAAATATTGCCAGTGGTTTTCTTCTTGCCAACGGGTATGAACATTAGTATGAAATAGAGGATCTTTAAGACTATCAGGGATAGCGAAACTCTTGCCGATAGATCTGCACAAGATGATTTTGTGTTCAATATGACCTCTTTCTGGTAGTGGTGACTTTGGTTGATAACAACAGTCAGGTATTATGGCATTAGGGAGACGTGACTTAGTGTCTCACCGACATGCGATCCTATTTGAATGCCTTGACCAAATGAATATCCTACGTGGTCTATTCTAAGTCAATCAGAGAAGTGAAAGGTGAATTGTTAGCAGTTGGACTATTGTGACCTTTCCTGTGAGGGAGATGAATAGATTGTGAGGAAAATGACTATGTGGGACAATGGCAGATGACAATGAATAGTTTGATGAGTAACAGTGTGTGTGAGATAACGAAATGTTGCTTGATTGAATACAATTCTTCTAAGTGAATTTTTTGGATGTTTTCTGAGAGCGTTTTTGTACAAGGTTGATCAGAAAGTTATGCTACTATAAATTGACATCAGAAAGTTAAGTCTGTACTTTGTATGTAATTCTGTTTACTATAATACAAAGGGGACTTTCTTGGTGTGGTGGGTTTTTATCCCGTAAGGGTTTTCCCACATAAATCTGGTGTCCAAATTGTGTATGTTCATTTCTCTATTTCTGTTATTTCTTTCATGAGTATCTTAATTGGACTTTAATTGAAAATTTAAAGTCACCTTTGCATTCTTCCCTAATGTTTTGACGTTAGGAGAGTTTGTTCTGCACCTAAGCTTTCCTTACAAGTGGTATCAGAGCCTGGCCAGTTGTGTTATCCTTGTGGGTAGGTTGGGTTTTTTGTGTCAATTCTATTTAGTGGGAGTCTTGTAGAAGTCTGGTAATTTGAATTATAGATTAATATGGGAAGCACGTCAGGAAGATTGAAATTGAGAAATTCAATAGCAGCAATTTTGAGTTATGAAAACTCAAAACGGAAGATCTATTGGTTGATCGTGATCTATGGCTTGATGTGTCTAGAATGATGCCTACAGGCATGAAGCAAGAGGATTGGGACCTTGCAGATCAAAAATTAAAGGGGCTGATAAGGTTCTATTTAGCAGACTCTGTTCTTCTGAATGTTCATGAAGAAAAGACTGCATGTTCTTTGTGGAAAAGACTGGGAGCTATTTATCAAGGCGAGTCCTTGGTGAATAATTTTTTATTGAGGAAGAATTTGTACTGTTTGAAAATGTAGGAGGGAGCATCTGTTGCTAATCATTTGAATGCTTTCAACATGCTGATTGCTCAGTTAGAATCTGTGGGTGTGAAGATTGATGAAGATCATTGTATGCTGTTGTTAAGTTCTTTTCTAGATTCTTGGGATCACTTGGTGATGGCTATTGGGAGTACGACATCCACTTTTAATATGGAAGATGTTGTTGCTTCTTTATTATTAGAAGAGATGAGAAGAAAATATTCTGAGATGGCGAAGGAGGCTCTTGTTGTTAGAGGGTGGTTGAAAGAAAAAGGCAAGAAGGACAAGAAGTCCAAATCAAAATCAAAAGGGAGATGAAAGTCTCATGGAAAGAAGTCTAAGGTGAAGTGCTGGAATTATGGGCAACCTGGTCCATAAGGATTGCAAAGAGGAGAAAAAGAAGAAGAAGAAGAAGAATTCTTCTGACAATGATTCTTCTCAGAGTGATGTAGATGCATTCATTGCAACCTTGGAAACTCAAGCATTTGATGATGTCTGGATGATTGATTCTGAAGCATCTTTCCACATGACATCTCATAGAGACTGGTTCACTAAGTATGAAAAATATGATGGTGGAAGGGTGTATTTGGAAAGTGATTCATCGCTGGAAATTGTTGGCTATGAAAGAGTCAAAATTCAGCTCCCTGATGGCAGAGTGAAGGGAATCAATGATGTAATGAATATACCAATTCTAGCTCGAAATCTACTTTTTGTTAGTAAGCTGAACGATGTTGGAGTTCAAGTCTCATTCTTTGGAAATGGCTACAAGATGACTAGAGACTCAATGGTGCTAGCAAGGGGTGCTCGAATTGGTACCCTATATAAGCTAGATGCACATGCTATTCAATGCAATAGTGTCTCTATAAAGTCACAGAAAGCTACTCATGGAGAAAAAGAGGAAAAATTTCCTGATAGTGTAAACTCTATGGAAGTTAAACTTCCAGCAGAAAAGACTATGCTCTGGCATCATAGGCTTGGCCACATTGGTGAAAAAGGTTTAAAAAACTTGAGGAATAAAAACCTAGTTGAAGGGCTAGATGATTGTAACCTCGAATTCAAGTTTTGTGAATATTGTATATATGGTAAACAACACCATGTTTCATTTTACTCCAATCCTCACAAATCTTATGGTTTACTTGATTACATTCATTCTAACATTTTTGGTCCAGTAAATGTTCCTTCTTTGTCTAAATCAAGATATTATGTATCGTTCATTGATGATTATTCAAGAACAGCATTTGTTTATTTTTTGAAAAGTAAATCAAAAGTGTTCAATCATTTTAAGGAATTTAAAAACCTTGTGGAAAATCATACTAGAAGAAAAATAAAATGTTTAAGGACTGACAATGGCAGTGAGTTTTGTTCTGATGAATTCGAGAGGTACTATAAAAATCATGAAATTAAAAGACATAAAACTACACCCTACACTCTGTAGTAGAATGGAATTGCAAAAAGGTTCAATAGGATAGTGATGAAAAGAGCACAAAGTATGTTGAGCAGTGTTGGCTTGGAGGATAAGTTTTGGGCTAAGGCAATTGCAAAATCATGTTACTTGATAAACTATTCTCCTAATTCTGCTCTTGTTGAGAAAACACCTTTGGAAGCATGGTCTAGAAAGAATCCCTCTCTAAGACACATTCAAGTCTTTGGCTATGAGGCATATGCATATGAGTCGAATGAGAAAAGATCTAAATTGGAAAACAAGGTTGTTAAATGTATTTTTATTGGTTATAGTGCTGGCATAAAAGGATGCAAGCTTTGGAATCCTGATACAGAGAAGGTTCTATACAACAAAAGTGTTATTTTTCATGAGCTGAAGCCTTCTACTCCGGATCTATAGTCAAAGTCAAAAATTAGAAGATAAAAAGGATGTAGTTGAAATTCCTCTGACACCAAATAAAGAGGAATTGAAAATTCAAAATGTACCTAAAACTGAGGAGAGCTCAAGTAGTCCTGAGAGTTCTAAAGAAGAAGAACCTTAGCCTCAGCCCGTGAGGAGGTCAACACATGAAAGAAAGCAACTTGATAGGTATGGTTTCTCTATGTTAGATTCTACTTGTGCCTATGCTTTAATTTCTAGCACTGATGAGCCTAGGACTGTGAAAGAGGCATTTAGAATGTCTGATTCAAACTCTTGGTTGGAAGTCATGAATGAAGAAATGGCATCATTAGAAAAAAAATGAAACTTGGAGTTTGGTGCCCTTGCCTGAAGGCAGAAAATATTTTGGCTACAAATGGGTATTTAAAAAGAAAATAGGTCTGGATGGTAGTGTGGAAAAGTATAAGGTGAGGTTGGTTGTGAAGGGTTATTCCCAGGTAGAGGGAATTGATTATGGGGAAATATTTTCTCTTGTAGCTAAGCTGACATCTATCAGATTTATTTTGTCACTTGCAGCAACTTATGACTTATAGATTGAACAGATGGATGTGAAGAAAAAATTTCTTCATGGAGATCTTGAAGAAGAAATTTATATGTCCCAACCAGAGCACTTTGTGGAAAAAGGTAAAGAAAATCTAGTTTGCAAGTTGAAAAAATCTCTATATGGATTGAAACAATCCCCTAGAATGTGGTACAAAAATTTTGATACTTTTGTTTTGTCATTGGGATTTGTAAGATCGAAGTCTGATCATTGTGTGTAATTCAAAGTTAAAAGTGATCATATTCTTATTATTTCTCTCTATGTTGATGATATGTTGTTCATAGGCAATAGTAAGTTAATGATTTCTAATCTAAAATCTCAATTGTTTGCAAAGTTCAAAATGAAAGATCTTGGTATGAATGAATGCAAGTAGCTAGTTGTTCTAGTTTTGTAGGGAATGAAGCTATCTATTGAAGAATGTCCAAAATTTCCTACTAAGATGGAGCACATGACCAGAGTGCCTTATGCTAGTGAAGTTGGCAGTTTAATGTATGCAATGGTTTGTACAAGGCCAGACATTTCCCAAGCAGTGGGAATACTAAGTCATTTTATGGCGAATCTTGGAAGGACACATTGGGATATTGTGAAAAGAGTGTTTAGACATCTAAAGGGAACTTCAAAATATGCTTTGTGTTACCATGGAAATTTGGTTGAATCATAGAGGACTCTCAACATTTGAGGCTATGTGGATTCTGATTGGGCAGGGGACATTGACAGTAGAAGATCCACCAGTGGATATATTTTCATGATGAATGGTGGTGCAGTTAGTTGGATAAGTAAGCAGCAGGCTGTAGTCGCTTTGTCCACTATAGAGGTAGAATACATGGCAGCAACACACACTTGTAAAGAAGAAATTTGGTTAAAATGTTTTTGTTCTAACATTGGGTTTGATGAAGGGAAAATTACAATTTACTGTGACAGTTAGAGTGCTATTTGTTTGGTGAAAAATCCTACTTTCCATGCCAGGATGAAACATATTGATGTGTAGTATCATTTTGTATGAGATATGGTGGAGGATGGAAAGGTCTTTTTAGAAAAAGTGAATACTCTAGAAAATGTTGCAGATGCATTGTCAAAACCAGTGAGCACAACCAAGTTCAGGTGGTGTGCCAGTTTGATGGGCCTCAGTGCCCATGAATTTCAGTAGTTTACCATGCTCTGGAGGTGTCAGTAAGATCTTTGTCAAGTGGGAGATTGTTGGAAAATGTGCCTGAATATTACTGACATGTAAACTCCTAAAAGAGAAAAGTCGATGAGACCCTCTGGAAGTCCTACTGACTAGCAGCTATGTTCATAGAATGAAGGTCACAGATACTTTGGTTCTATCTTGCTGACGAAAGTCATCGGCAAGACATGTCGATCACTATGAGTTTCCCATCTCTTTCTGCCCGGGCAGACCTCATGCCGATAGGTTAGTTCCTATTGGATATCAGGGAGAGATGTGAAACTTCAGAATGGCTTATTCCAACAGTGTTAGTTTCACCAATGGTCTTACACAAGAATGTCTTCGGGGTGACATGAAGGTTCGATAAGAGTTTAACCAATAAATGTTTCTCTTGTTGATAGTTGTGTATTCAGTATGACCTCTTGGTGATAGTATTTCTCTCTTCGACTGTTCTATGCTCAGTATGATGTCTCGCTGATAGCGATGGTCTCACCGATAGAGCTATATGAGTTGAATATTGGTGTGAAGTCCTAGTGATATTGTTGGTCTCACCGACGGTTATGTTTTCTGTAGGAACTCTTGTTCATGGTTTTATTCTCTACGATGGGTATGAAAATCGATATGACATAGAGGATCTTTAAGACTCTCAACTATAGTGAAACTCTTTCTGATAGATCTACACAAGATTATTTTATGTTTGATATGACCTCTCGCTGATAGTGGTGACTCTGGCCAATAACAACAGTTGGGTATTGTGGGATCGGGGATACACGACTTAGTGTCTCACCGACATACGATACTATTTGAATGCCTTGACCAAATGACTATCCTACGTGTTCTGTTCTAAGCCAATCAGACAAGCAAAAGGTGAACTATTAGCAGTTGGACTATTACAACCATTCTTGTGACGAAGATGAACAGACTGTGAGGAAAACGACTATGTGGGACAATGGCGGATGACAATGAGCAGTTCGACGAGTAACAGTGTGTGTGAGATAATGAAATGTTGCTCAATTGAATACAATTGTTTTGAGTGAATTCTTTAGATGTTTTCTGAGAGCGTTTCTGTACAAGGTTGATCAAAAAATTATGTTGTTGTAAATTGACATCATAAAGTTAACTCTGTACACTGTATGTAATTCTGTTTACTGTAATACAAAGGGGCTTTTCTTGGTGTGGTGGGTTTTTCTCCCATAGGGGTTTTCCCATGTAAATCTGGTGTCCAAATTGTGTATGTTCATTTCTCTGTTTCTGTTATTTCTTTCATGAGTATCTTAATTGGACTGTAATTGAAAATTTAAAGTCACCTCTGCATTCTTCCCTGAGGTTTTGATGTTAGGAGAGTTTGTTCCGCACCTAAGCTTTCCTTACATCAAAGACATGGGATTGAACTAAAGCCAATATTTTCCTATTAAATCATAATCTCCTTTTAGATTGTCTTTGTTCGATATCTTTCAAGAAGGATAGGCTCTTTGCGGTTTTGTATGTGAAGAATTTATTCGCCCTATTTGTTGTGAGTAAAATCATCGTCAACAGTAATTGGCACTAGAAGGAGGGCCATCTTTAAATATTTTAGGACTTATTCTTTTGAATTGGAGGGCTCTACTTTGAATTATTAGACTTGCGTTTGGTGAGAAGCTTGTAAAGTGAAATTGAGTGCAAGCTGGCTTTTTAGTATGGAAGTTAAAAAACTTTGGAAATTTTTTAACTAGAAATTACATCCTTTGAGTTTATTCACTTTTGGTAGGGTCACCTAGTGTAGAATTCATGATACAACTAATCACGGTCAACTCGAGTGTGATTTTTTTAACTATGATAAGTTTGGCCATAAGTAAAGTAATTTTGTTAACAAAAGAAGTTATAACTGCTAAAAGAAAGGAATTGTTAATGAGAAAAACATTTAACCCTAATGGAATTGGAAATATTAAAAAACTAACTGATACATCAAAATAGTTGGAAAACTATAATTATAATAAAGAAAATCCTAATGTTTTGTAGAAAAATAGGTGAGAATGTTGAGATTCAGAGACATCGCATTGGAAACGAGAAAATGACATTGATGAATCATCATTCTCCTTATACGTGGAAAACGTAGATAACTAGAAGGAGTGGGAAAATCAAGCGGGAAACACGTGTATTTTGCTCCAAGTTCAAAATTCACAATTTATAAAAGGAAATTTTCCTAATTTTATTCAAGATACAAAGTATCAAACTTTTACTTTTTCTCTCTCTGATAACAATATAAATAGTGATATATCTTGGTCTAACAAAATGCAAAGTGAAGACAAGACCAAAGGCATGAAGATTTTCAGAGGAGGAGAAAGTAGAGAAATGGACACAACCATTCATGGAAATGGACCAGGGATGGAGGAAGGTAGAGTATGGTCGCATTAGATGAAATGGGTGCAATTGATCTTTAATGAGGTCATTTTCATACATATGAGCCAAGTCATTGGTAAGTACGCTTTTGAATTTATGATTATTAAACATAGAAAATTTAAGATAATTCATTGTTAGAGTAGGAAATTGGAAATTTTGTTAAATGAATTTAAAGATAAACCTATTGTAATTCGTACCAAAACTACAAAAGAAATAGTCACAGAAATTGAAACAAGCTGCTTTATTAGGGTTAATCTTTTGTTATGCTAGAATTATGGTAGTTAGGGTTAGTTTTCTTTTTGTAGGGTTCTATTTTGTTTTGTTTTCTTTCTTCATTTTTTGTTCTTTTCGTTTGTTTGGCTTCTACATTAGCAAATTCTCCTTAAACCTATCTTACACATAAGTTAATTTAAACATTTGTAAAATTGAACTATGAAATGTAAAATGATAAAACCATGCATAGTAAAACATGCTTTAAGATGTACCAAAAGTTACAAATATATGTGTATATCACGTATATACATGAGATATCAAAAATCCTTGTTTCAAAAGATCAAAAAAGTGAAAAAAAGATTGATCAAAGTTGCAGATGGTAGTAGCCATTCAGTCAATGTGGGATGCCTCTTCTATTAGGGCTAAATACACTGTATAGGTGAGTTCCTAGTGAATTTCAAAGTCACAAATATGGAGATCAGTAAGGAAATGCTAGAGTGGAATGACTTCCCCATATTCCAAGAACCAAGGAATATCATCCATGGAGGGAACCCCAATGGTCTAGTGTGCAACAGATAAAATAGTATCTAGATTCTCTAGATATTTAGGCCTCAGTATCAAATTGGTAGTCAAGTGAACATCTTGAATAGGTAGCCCAATATCTAGAAGTGACGCTAAAAAAGAGAAGCCACATCATAATAGAAGCGAAAGTAGCAGCTAGATTCAACATACTTTCCCCCAAGGACTAAGCACAAATTTGGCATTGTGAAACTAGAATTCCTAATAAAGAAAACATTTTCAAGCCTTTGCGGCGTGATTCTCCCTAATAAAACATTCTAGCGGTGAGGGAAACTTAAGAAAATTGGAGTATCCATGGGCAAGAAGCAAATGAGAATGCATAGAGAAAAATTATAGAAATAAGACAAGAAAGCTAGAAAGAAAATGTGTAAAGAATTCGAGAAGAAATGCAAAATTTATAGAGAGTCATGAGAAAGTTGTGGTGCATAGTTTCCTCGAGTGAACTTCTAGAAATCATAAGCAAGCTGGCAGTTGGATAATTATCTTTAGAGCGAAAGGTTAAATCAAATTAATTCTTTGCACATAGTTGGTGATAAATTGCTTCAGATTTGAATAGTACGAAGATTGTGAATCAAGCAAGTTGAAGATTTCAAAGTTAATAGTGGTCATTTCATTTTTTTTAAGAGCCGTATTAATTATGGAGGTGCTTATGTGTGCAAAACAAAAAGGAAAATGAAGCCGACAAGGAAGTACACATCATCACCCAGGTAAGTTGAAAGAAATAATGTGTGAAATAAAGCATGTGAATTTAATGCAAAATAATGTAATCGTGTTTCATGGTAATCATGTCATTTATGATCCATTAATGAAGTGCAACACTGTCAAATCAGAATTGTTAGTAGAATTTATAGTAGTTTCCATAAAACTTAATCAGAAGGGTGGTAACTAATGTTTCTAAATTTAGATTTAAATTTGGTGATTAAATTGTTTGTTGCTAAACTTTAATTTATGCATATTTTCTAACCTATAGTGAGTTACGGTTAGCTAAGATTTGGCATAAAGTAGTGAAATTTAGATGGAAACACACACTTATAGGAAATTATTAAATGAGTTTTTGGGAAGTACTAAATTGATGAGGGGATTTGCATTGAATGAAAAATTAAAAAGTAACCTTCGCTACCACTGTAATTACCAACCTAAGATCAGGGCTTCATTGCTTGCAAGTTGATAAAAGAGCTATCATTGAAATATTAAAAGAGAAAAATGAGCTATCATTGCTATATCTGAAAAAAAAAACTCTTTAGGCTATCCAAATAACTCTACCGGGGCTATAGATGCCTAGCTGGCAGGAGAGCTATGTTTGGGGGAATTATGGAGATAACCTTATTGGGGCTATGGATGCTTGACTAGTAGCACAGCTCTATCCCTAGTTGACTTTGTAGGATTACTATATTATGTAGTTCAATGTTAATGAACTAATTCTTTTCGCTGAGTTCCAAAAACTAGAATTAATTAGAGCACACATGGATGTTTTCAGAGGAGTTTTACTTTTTATGCTAGAATCTAGGTAAAGGTAAAATTTATTATTTTAAAATATGTATAAATTTTAATTTATGACTGGCGATTTAATGTCAAATTTGATTTAAATTTGGTTTTACTGGTTGCAATTTGTTGTGTGGTCTCAGTACATGCCCCAAGATTGAAAGACTTTGGGACCCAAGTGAAAAATAACTCTTATGCCAGGAGCTAGAAAATTGAAAGATCACTGGAAGTGAAAAGAAAAGAGAAATCTTTAATAAAAGTACTTTGTAATGTAAGTGTTTTAGGTACCAGGTACTAGGAACAAGAAACGTTTGAAAAGGAGAAAGGTAATGCAAGTTCAAAATGGAAGGCTCCAGTCCAATGTTTATACTTGGTAAGATGGAGTCTGGTAAAATGGAATTTCGATAAAACAAAGTCTGGGAAAGTTCATGGGTAAAGTTGAATACCGAGTACCGAGTTGTAATGTGAAATGAAATTTTATAAGTTTTGAGATTATCTAATGATTATGGTAATCCGGTATATATGTGAAGATTTATGATATGCTAGAAAACATGTTATTTATGAGATTTTCATACTAACATTTGAATAATGGTTTTATTTACATGAGATGTTATAAATGTTTTCTTTCATTAAAAGTGATTTAATATGTGGAATTTGTGATTGCAAGAGATATAGATTGCAATGCAAAGTTTGGGTATGGATGGTCATGAAAATTGTATTTGTGAACAAATCTGATGATGTTTCTAGGTTCAATGATATACTTTAAAATCACATGTTGGAATAGAGTTCGTTGCAAAGGTGTGCCAAATACCGGAATCCCAAGACGGAGTTCAAGCATGTAGTAGAGAAGTGTAATTATTTTGAGAATAGCTCATTCCTAGAATGTTCAAACTGAGGATGAACTTGAGGTGTAGGAACAATACTTCCACCTAATCACTTTGATTTTGTGGGAAGTTCCTATATTTTGGTTGAGCGTATTTGTTTGGTTCAAAGAAAGAACCTTAATAATTAAAGATTAACACCTGAAGAGCTTCAACGTGTAATTGGAGTTGAGTTTCATTGACTTCAATTGCAATTCTTCTATCAGTCACTACATTCCATGTTTCTTGATGTGATTGGTCCCTTGGATTTCCTCTCATGTATTTTTCTTATCCTATCTGAGCCTTGTGTTCTATAAAAGGCCAGAGGATACCCCTTTTTTATTTTAAGTTCAAAATTTGTGGACGTCAGAAGAGGATAATTTTTTTTCAAGTTTTGTTCTTTTTTCCTATTTTTTGAATCATTTCGACATAAAAATTTGTATGCACATAGACATTGATTAATATCAGAGCCAATTAGATAGCTACCTATATCATGAATCTTTTGTAGCTGGTTTTGTTAGTTCAACTGAACAAGACTGTATGCTATTCCATTTAAGGGTGCATACATAACCTACTCGGTGTATAGAAATAAAAACCCTCTCTTTAAAAGCTCACACTATTTTATATGTAGTTGTGAAGCAATCTGGTGAAGTATAAAGTAGTTTTCTCTATTTTAATTAATTCTTTGGGGCATGCATGGAGAATAACCAAGAGAAAATTTTAATTTTTAGTATTTTATGCTTTTTTTTAGAGTAGATGTTTAAATTCTTCAAAATGCTTCAAAATTAAATGAATGGATGGGATTTTATTGAAGATATTTCATTTTCAATGAAATTGTTGAATTCTTAATGCTAAATCTACTTAAGTGATAACAAAGAATTTGTGATGTTCAAGAAATATTATTGCAAATCTTTCGATTTCATGATACTTGTCTTTATGATCCAATTGAAAATTCATTGCCTAAAATATTCAATTCTAAACAACTGTGGTCCTTTTGAGATTAAAAAAAATATCACATCATACCCAAGAGTGACCCCAGTGCAATCATGACCAGGTTATCAGGGACTTGGGATTGAACTAAAAGCCATTTTTTTCTTGTTAAAGTAGAATCACCTTTTAGATTGTCTTTATTCCATATCTTTCAAGAAGGATAGGCTCTTTGGGGTCTTGTCTGTGAAGAATTTATTCACCATGTTTATTGCAAGTAAAATTGTCATCAACAATACTCATGAGTAGAAAATCCCCCTCCTCTATACTTTCCATTACCTTATTCTTAGTAGTATCTCTCATTGTCTTCTCTACATTGGCTTACCTCAATTTTTTCATTTTTTCACAACTCTTCTGAACTTGTTTCAATATTCTTTCCTCCATGTTCATCTCCATAAGCATTCCAATATCTTCAATAATATATCTCAATTTATTATTATATCCCTTTTACATAGGTGTTTTTATGTTAGTGTAAGAGAAGAGGACCGGCCGCATCAAGACCCCAGGTCAGGGAGAGCCAAGAGCAGAAGGCTGCCCTAACTTACCTCACTCTAAAGGGATGCTTTGAAACAAGGGATGAGAATGATGAGGACTATAATGCCCTTCAATCACTCTAGAGACCCGAGATCCAAATTTAGGCTAGGTGAGCAAGTTTTCAAATTCAATACTGTCACTTAGGTAGCTCTTTGCCTAAGGATGAAAGCATAGTTCTAGGATGACAACATGGCATGTTTGTGTCTCTCAGGTGTGTTGGTGTATGTACGATTAGAAGATAGAGAATACAATATGAAATGCTAGAAAACAAGATGACATCGTAGATAATGAAATGAGCAAAACAAAATTATACAGTATGAGAAATACAAACGGATATGATAAACTAGATAGATGAGAGCTAAAACAACGAAGATAATCTCACCCAGAGTGATAATTCACTAGCTAGCTCCAAAAGCACATCCACCTACACACAAGAAAGAGGGGAAATTTGTTGGGGATATATAAGGACCTACCTTAGTAAGACCCCTGTTTTGGTGTTTCCACCTCCACGGACAACCAAATAGCAACGATAGAGAAATATGTGATAAAGAAGTAAAGAAGGAAGGAATGCAAATAACACTAAAAAATAATAAAGAGCTACCCAAAAAAATAATAAATGATGGGAGTGAAACCTTACCACCTCCACCAATAGCTCACTAGCCAATGGAGGAGAAAGAAGGCTTGAAAAATCACCACAGCCTTGATCATGATGAAGGGAGGTCTCACAAAACCTCAAGCCCACGTTGCAATGGCTTGCTTCAAACTTGCTTTATGGAGTTGATAGAGTGTTTTTGTTGCTATAATGGAATGTTGAAGTGTTGTTGAGAGTGAAGGGAATGCTAAGAATGCTTGAGAATTCCAAAAAGAGATGAGTTGAGGGTATGTACAGGATCATCATGGAAAAAATAGGCCCTTAAGTGGCAAAAAATTTAGAAAAATCAGAGTTAGGCAACTTGATGTAAAAAATTGAATAAGTTATCTATATTATTTCAAAAATATGTAAGAATAGAATCTATAGAAAATTGAATGTAGTTTCTAAACTACTAGGTTTGTTTTTAAAACGACAGTGAAATTTTTGAAATTTCAACGCAGCGGTACTTAAATTTTAGGGAAAAAATAAGAAGCAGGTGCCCTATTCAACACCACCCTAAATCTACAATAAAATGATAATTCTATTTTTGTGATTTAGATATATAGAGACTCATGCCCCGCTGTCATATGTATATTTTTTTGTAATTTTTTCCAAGTAAATGATTAATTATGATTTTTTTTATTACAACTTTTAAAAAAATATAAAAACTCGTGTCTGACCACCTTAACTTGCTCAAAAATTCATGAAATTCAATTTTTCTTTTTTTAATCCTATAGTATGTGAAGCATAGAATGTGACACATGTTTTGGATTCAAAAAATGTGATACCGTTTGAAAGCTATAGATGTTTTCCAATCAACCTATCAATCAGGAATTTATTCATAATTTGAATAGAAAATGAATAATAATTACTTAATAATTTCAAAGTAAAACATAATTTATATCGATGGGAAGCTGAGAATCTCCTTTAAAAACCCTTTTTCATTTCATCAATTTTGGGTAAAAAAATAGTAATCAGCCACATACCCATCATATTGCCACTTTTTGGCGCATCATGATCCTACACATACCCTTAAATGAAGAATTGATGAATTTGAAGGAGAAGAGGGAATAATCTACCATTTTCGAGATCAGTTGGTTGAAGATGGAATTTAAAAATCATTGCCAATAGGAAGCATAACAATTCTACCAACTTTGGATGTAGGAATCTGGTAGGGACATAAGTGTGCCATGCAGATGTTTGCACGGCGCGTGCATGTCTCTAACAAATATTCTTCTACCGATATAAAGGATAGATGCCAAGTGGAAGGAATTCAACTAGTTGATGTCGAATTTTGACTTCAGATTTGGTTTTCCAAGGTAAGGATGTATGTGAACCATAGATTTTAAGGTTGAGTGGAATGCTATGTCTCTTTTACTCAATTAGGGTCTTTCACCTAATGAAAAGAAATAGATCCCACACCCAAAATCTAGGTGTTTCACTCAAATTAAGATATGTATGATGAAATTAAGACTAAATGAAATGATATAAATGTAACTATATGTTGAAATCAATTGATTAAGTATATAAAACCTAAGAAATGTAATTTGTTTGAAAACACATTGTGTAATGCAAAAACACCTAGAAATGAATAGTAAACTACAACAGAAATAGATAAAACTGAAAGTGTGCATCTGAGATATGGATAGAGACTATAAATGGCTTCTAGAATGTCTATAATCCTTATTTTTAGGCATGGTGTGATTCATTCACCATTCTGGGAAAATTAGTCCTAGTTTAGTGAAACTATTATGAAACCCATTTCAGACAAATGGGTGTCTAAAAATGTAGAAAACCAAAAATTAAGATAAAAGTGGGACTCATTTACCACCCATGGTGAATGAGTCCACTTTTTAATTTCTTAATATTCAAAGGTGGAAAAAAGAGCCTTCGGTCTACACTTTCTGCTTCTCTAGGTATCTAGTTTTGAAACTGTCAGATTCAGACTTGAAAGTGACTTTTTGTGGGTATTTCAACTTGTCCAATGAAGAGATGACTTGAACAACTTTTAAATGCAATATTTAATTATTTCTAAGGCTCCAAGATGTCTAAATCTACAAACACACAAGAAGAGAAAAATAAATGTTGGATGTTAGGGCATGGCAGTTTGCCTTGGTCAAACCCCTTTTAGGTAATTAGACCAAAATGATGAAAGAAGGTAATAAAGCATGAATCAATGAATTAAATACCTTTCAATGATGTTTGATCTTGAATTTCTATAGAAAAACATGAAGAATCTGCCCTTGAATGTCTTAGGAAGTAATCTTAATGACTTGTAATGATGAAACCCTAAATTTTTTGATTTGAAAGAGAAGATGGATGATGAATGAGTTATGAAATAAGTTAAATGGATGTGAATTAGGGTTTATAAGGTTGATTTTATAGGAAATTCACCTTATTCACTCGTAAATTGGATCCCTAAGGCTGACATGAAAGAATATTAAACTTAATTTCTAGTTTTTCTTGCTCAAAACTGAAATTTGACCCAAATGGGACTCATTCACCACCTTGGGAAAATTAGTCCCACCTAATAGGGACTCATTTGCAACAAGTGGAAAATTAGTCCCAGTGGGGCCCATTTTCCTACTAGATTGCCAAGAAATAAGGAAATAATATGTATATTGTGGTTTTGTGAGGTATTTCATCAAATATTGCCTTAAGATGCATAATATGGGGTAATCAGGGCTTATTAATGATGATGTTAAGTTCAATTAGGGCTTGGGACACAAAATTAAATGTGAAAGTGTGATTAAGTACACTTTACAACACTAAAATGAGGTCCAATTAGCCTAGAAAGGCACAATATCCAATGTCAATATGTAGGACGCATTACAACACTAGATTAACATTAAGTTTAATTCAAAAACCTTCTAGATTGATGAGATAATGTCATTAAACACATTTTATAATGTTGAATTAGGGGGAAATGGGTTCATTAAGTCTAGAAAAGCATGAAAGTCCTTTACAACACCTTTACAAGACATTGTTAAATGTATTTTATTCAATTTGAAAGGGTCCAAGACCTAGTGTGGGTGTGAAAAACACCTCACAACACTAAATCAAGGCCTTATTAAGTCTAATTTGTGATAAATTATTCCCCAAATCAAACAAGTTTCCTTTTTTCTATAGTTAATTTAGCCCCCACTTTAGTGAGAGGTTTAACTTGCTTCAAAGTCAAACTAAAGTAGACATTCAAGAGAGATCCAAGTGTATAGATGAAGATGAAAAATAATGACAAAGATCAAGAAGAAAATCAAGGCCCAAGGATCCAAGATCCTAAATCAAACCATCAAGATGCATAATCATGCAATGGAAAAAACTAGGAGGAGGAAGATGAAAAGGTGTGTCAAGCTTTGATCATTTGTCCAACTAGTTGTGGATCAGAGCTAGATTTTTTTTTTCAAAGGAGAAGATGCATACTCACTCTGGGGCAATAGAACTCTTGGTGGTCTACCGGGTGAGAAGACCAAAGAGGTGAAATACATACGCTAGTTGGTATGCACTCATAAACACATAGGTGGCTATGGGGAAAGTTGTGCCACAGAATGGGGTTCTCGCTCAACCATACCAAAATTATATCTCCTGATAACTTTAAGATGTAGAGATAGGGATGTTATCAACAAACTTGTATCATTTTTCATAATTTGATCTTCAGAAGTTCATTCAAAACTTAGAAATGACTCTTCATTGATCTAACCACCTAATGGCTCCAATACACCCTTATTGTTTCAAACCTTTTCAAAGACTCCAAGAGGCATCTAACAAGATTAAATCACTCAATCAAACCAAACTAACTCACTTTCAAGACTTCAAGAACTTATGTCTGCACATTCTCCCTTTAATCTATCATACACCTAGTAGGTGTCCAAACACTATTTTAGGGACTTATCTCACAACCACAGTGACAAGTCCTCCAACCACTACCACTTCCAAGGATCCATTAACCTGGCACAAATCATATTTTAAATTCACCATAAGGTTCTTCAGACCATCAAGACATAAATTGACTTTTTAGGCTAAAATGGGCTTTAATTAGCCCACTTTTCCAAAGGACTTCACCTTAAAACTTGTCCCCAACTCCTCAAACATAAAAAAAGTCTTATATCTACCTCAAAAACTCAAGAACATCCAACCAATAGGTCCCTCCAGGTTCACCAAGACCCATTTCTCTTAAACCCTCACTTTTTACAACTTAGACTAGGGCTTATTGATTTACCCATGCCCTAACCACTCACCAACCTAAAACCACTTCAATCCCTCTTCATTTTTCCTTTACATGCTAAAAATAACATGACATCATGCTGCCCTCATGTTTGACACACACTTCCTTTGAAAATCAGCTCATTTTCCACTCTTTTCCAACCTTTCCTAATAGGGTTTCAACCTCCTTCTCACTCCTAGCCTTTCCCAACTTCTCAGACCCTCTAAACACTTCAAAATACACTTGATTAACCAACTTCCAATAGGTTACAACCTGTCCCCACTAAACTTCACATAAACTCACTTCCAACCTTACACAAAAGGCACAAACCAATGGTTTTGCAACAGGGCAGCGTGGAAATCTCACTCCAAAGGCTTCTCAACCTCAAAAAAATCCTCCTAGCACTATTCCTAAACTAACAAGGCCCATTTCACCCAGATACAATATATACAAAAGGGTGGAATGGCCTACTTGTATCATATTTTCCCTCAACCCTCAATACCCCTGTTATAGACCAGTCAAAGGAAAACATACCTTAAAA
Source organism: Sequoia sempervirens (assembly GCA_007258455.2). Taxonomy (NCBI): domain Eukaryota; kingdom Viridiplantae; phylum Streptophyta; class Pinopsida; order Cupressales; family Cupressaceae; genus Sequoia; species Sequoia sempervirens. The sequence goes on along the minus strand of VDFB02168118.1, from coordinate 123,318,994 downwards.
CACTTTTTACTCAATGAAATCCTACAAGAATGGATTTAAAAAGAATCCAACACCATCTTACCACAAATTCAAAGCATTTAGAAGCCAATCCCTTCTGTATGGACCCGTACAAAGGCTAGGAATAAAGAAAAACTTAGAAAATAACTAGACAAATTGAACTTTTTATTAATCTTCTCCTCCAAAGTGCTCCAACCAACCTTCCTCAAGCCTTCAAGAGGCCATTTAAACATTTTTCAATCAAAACTACTCATGAAATGCCTAAACTGACCACTAAACTAACTTAATTCTTTCAAATTCCATATTTTGCACTTTTGAATGAAACTAATACATCATAAGGTAACTTTTGAATCAAACTAGTACTAACAACCCCAAATACATTGAAAGTAGTCTTATTAGACCTTTATTAACATAAAAGACTCAAATTACCCCCTAATTCCTATAATATCCTATACTTGATGAATGTTTG